>CAIGQW010055978.1:5931578-5943192 GCA_903798125.1 Danio choprae | reverse complement strand
TCCTATGAATCGCTCTTCCGATCTAATGATTAATAGTTATTACACTTTTTATAACTATTACACAGTTATGCTATTGAAAAATTTTTGTTGTTATTTTTAAAATATAAGAATATTTTCAATAATTCATCACTAAAATATATAGTTGTCTTTTTAAGAATATAATCAAGCTTTCTAAAGGTTTGTAAATAATGTTTTTGAATTGTTACCCTATAAAGGATTTTTATTTCTGCATTTGTATTTAGACAAAAAATTGTTCAAGTTTTAAGGTTATGTTTTATTATATTTTAAAATAAGTCTAAGATAATTTCCAATAATTTTATTTATTATTTGTTTTAATTTTATGTCTGGGGATATTTCTTTTAATATTGTCTGCTTTTTGCTTTTATTTTAGATGTAACTTTATTGTCATTACACATGTGCAAGGCAACGAAATGCCTTTTTAATAAAGTATATTGTTTATATCTATTAAGTCAAACTAAGGGAAATTATTTATTTTTTTCCGAAATATATTGATTGGGTTTTGTTTGAACTTCAGAACAAAATATAGAGAGAAAAAATACAAACTTATTCTGAAATATTGAAACCTCAGGAATCAAACAAATGCTTAAAAATGTGAAAATATATTCATAAATTACGTAAATTCAAATAATGACAATACATAATAAAAAAATAAATAACAATCATCAATACGTATTTTTGTACAGAAACTGTTTACTTAGTTTTTTGACACAATGTATCCTATTTTTCTGCCTATATATACATTTTATATGATTTATAGTTTTAACATTATTTCTATTTATTTATTTGTTTGTTTTTTTTTATCTTTAAATTCAGGTGTCTGTTACAAGAATGACTACTTCACAGAAATACCAGAGCTCCAAACTCCCAGGTACAGATCCAGTTTAATCTAGGACAGTCTTATTTTCGGTACTTAAAAACCATAATAGATAGTCACATGACACGCTTGTTGTCTGCTCCATTAGGACACTCTGACATGGAATGGGCGACCCCAGCTGTCTCTGAGAAGTTCCAGAGCCGTTTTGGATGGCGGCCCAGCAAAGTGGACAGTGAGGACATGGGACTGGGTACCTTTGACCACACTGAAGGTGGGAAATGTTCAGAGATTGTCATGTCCATTTGGTTTCCTGTTATGTAATAGACTGGAGTTCACATGGACAAGGCCTTATGAGCCCCAACAGTTGCCTTGTAAATAAAATTGTGAAATAAAAGAATGATATCCCAGCATGCAGCACTCTCAGAATTGAACAAAATGGTAGTTGTGAAAATTTCTATAGTGAATTAGGAGTGTGTGATACAATCTTACATCTCAATATTTGAAAGAATATTTTGCTGTGTGTTTTTGTGCTGGTATCTTAATAGGTGTCGTTAATGAATGCATTGGTCTTAATGAGTTATTCATTGAATTCAGTCGTTTAAACTGCTCAAAATGTAGACAAAATTTGTAGACAAAATAGTTTAAAAATGTAAATGTAGAATAAATTCCTCTTAAGTTCAGCTGTTAAAAATTCAATATCATATTTGCATAAATGCAATATTGCATATTTTAGGAAAATTACTGGGCTTATTTTCAATATATTTATGTATTATTTAAAAATAAACCTTTTTTTCCCACTTTCATAAAGTGTAATATAGAGTCATTCCACTAGGCTACAGTTCTAATAGTCCTTAGCATGCAGCGATTTGTTTTTGGATTTTCAAAATATGTTTTTATCTTTTACTATGTGAGTAACTTACTCATTAATATCAGTTTGTAAATCAAGGCAACAATTACTATATCATAGCCAAAAGTATCGACTTCGGTTCGGAACATAAATTTTCCTCTAACATTTGAGCGCATCCGCTAATTGGCCATTGTGTTCACGTGCTTAAAAGATTTGACTGTGAAAGTCATTGGTTTACCACTCTTCACCGCTGTTCACCAGATTAAACGCATTCACGGAGCATTTCAAAGCCGGGTCAATCCATCAGCGGATTGCTCATATGTCAGTTCATAGACAGATCAGCTGATCGACGTGATTTTGAAACACTCCAGTGTCCACTTATCTGTGTTTGACCTAGTGAAGAGTGAGAAACCATACAGGTTTCCCTCTGCATACCTCATACGTATCGGAGATAGAAGTATATGTGTATTTTTGTAATGCATTTTCAAAGAAACAAAAGAGAATCCATTGGAAGATAATTTATTGGTAACATTTGTGACTGCATTAATGCATTAGCAGAACGAGTGCCTGGAAAACACTAGTTTGCAATGAAAATGTACATTTTTCATAAAGCTCACATATGTACAAAACTGAAAGGGACGCTGATTCTAGAGTAATGTTTTCTTTAGTCACCTCAGACATCATCAGTTCAAGTTCCCTTTATTTGGCACCTTGCGTTTGGCCAAACAAACAGCAGTTTTATTTACAACATCATGCTGGCTGTTTTTAGACTGATCTGTGTATTTTAGTCATGGAGATGTGCTCATAGTTCTGGAGCTCCTATGAGATTTAGAGGAGGATATGATATTCCATACCAGAGATTCCTGCACTTGCACTGATGGGGGTCTCATTAGAAGGGCCTGACCTGGAGCGCCCAATGGAAACTCTGATCCTGGTCTCGTTTCATTCTCACTGCCTTGTTTAACAAGTAATGCACAGAGATTAGCTGTTCTGAAGAGCTGGTGCATGGTGATTACCACAGATCGGTACTGAATGTGCCATGTGCTTGAGAACATTTGTGTTTTCATTGTGCTAATGTATAGTTTATTGTTGCATTGTGCTTTTTGGATTTGTTGTTATTGGTTACTTTTGTGATATGACTATTTTAGTTTTAGTAGAAGATTTAAAATAACATGCGTGAGTCTCAAAACTATTTCCTTTTTACATATTTTTAGTAATAATGTGAAAATATTTATGATTTTATATGGAATCATATATATTTTTAAAGGTAGCTATGTACACTATTATTGAAACATTTTGGGTTTTTAATGTTCACCGAGGCAACATTTTAATTGAATGTAAATACAAATTTTGTTCTTGTGTTTTTATTTACAGTTCTTTTTCTTTTCTTTAAATTTCTAATCTTGAAAACAGTTGTGCTCTTTAATAAGTTTTTGGAAAAATACATTTTTAATCCAGCTTTTTTGACTAATAGAAAGTTCAAATGAAGAGTATTGGAAAGTATTGTACATATTTACAGATAGTTCATAGATCAGCCTAAATTAAAATGAGTTTAAACCCGTCATTCGCTAATTATAGACATCTTAAAAATGAGTTTGTGAAATTAGATCCAGTTATTATTGGGTCAGTTGTTATCTTGACATCAGTATCAGCTATTGAAACGCACATATCATTCGACCCCTTTTTTGTTATTGTCAGACTACTGTAATAAGTTTCATAGTAACAGTAAGCACTAACTGCTAAGTCTATTGAGTTTTTATACATATAATTGTGGCACCTAGCAACTACACACACTAACACGACTGCTTTTATTTGTTTTTAAAACAGCCAAAACAGTGGCAGCACAAAACGTCTTGGCAGCCTTGTCTCTTTAGAGTTTATAAATATATGTTTGACTGTCTGTGTTGTGATGGTGATGGCTTGGTGTTTTGCTTTGGGTGTTTTTTGTAATGGCAGAAAGCTTCTTGCCTCTCCAAGAATCTTGTCGTCAAGCCAAAGAATTGTTTAAACCTGTCCACAGCAGATGTTCAGAAGAGACATCCGCAGGGCAAACACTCCCACAGCAGCCTACTTCTTCACATCCCTACTTGATTTGTGTGTGTTAATTTAATTGTTGTATTGTAGAGCTTCTTTAAGCAGCATTAGAGTGTTAGGGACCATTAGTCGCAAGTGTGTGTGTGTGAGGTGAGATGTACGGAGCAGGAGGGCCTCACATAGACACCTCCAGCGTAACATGAGAGGGCTCTATAAATACGACTAACCTTTCTGTGTGTTTGCTCTTCTGCGCTAACAGGGCTGTAGGATAGAGAACAAACTCTCATAGCAGGTACACTCACCTTGTCTGAGCTTGACATTCATTTTTGAAAGACGGGTTTGTGGCAGGCTGAGTGGGCGGGTTTAGGATCAGTGGTTTGCCTAATCGTTTACTAAAAATGCATTGGGAGGACATGATTTGTATGCCTCACCAGTCTTCACTGTATGAAAAGGGGTATTACTACTAGTAGGGTGAGTACAATAATTTATTTATTAAATTTTTTTGAGAGGGAGCAAGAGAGCGAGCTATCTTGTATTCGTTTATGTCAGAATAGAAATATTGGCTAATTTACTTTTTTTTTCTTTTCTTTTTTATACAGTATTGACTGTATAATTCATTTAGGATTTTAAACTTAACATTTGGGTAAAATGAAAGATACACTTTTTAATTTAAGTACTTTATTGTATTTGAATTTAATAGATATTATATTTGCCCAGGTTATGATTAAACACAGCTTTAAAAAATATCTATACAATAACTATGTTTTTATCCAAAGTTGTGCATGTTCAACTTGAAAATTTAAAGTAGTTTCCCAAGTTATGTGTTCAAGAAAACAAAATTGTCACTTTTTGTGAAACTAGTGCAAATGCTGAGTAATAACTAGGAAAATAACTAAAATTATTAAAATTAAATTGACCTAAATTACTTTTATAACATGCATAACAAATGCTATCTTGTGCATTTTTGTGTATTATTGTATTACAGCTTATCTGCATGTCTGTTGCGTATAGATAATTATTATACAGTATGTTTTTGTGCACATCTTAAGATTTTATGCTTTTAAAATCTTGCCATTTTCGCCCTGTTTACCTTAAATATGTGCATAAAAATATGCGAATGGAACATACCAGTGAATAACACACACACACACACACACACTACATTACATTACATGGCATTACTGTTATACCGTTTCAGGTATATAATCATAAACATCGTAATGATTTTTTCCTTAAAGAGTTACCACTTTTATTATTGCAACGTAATAATACTCCTTTAATAAGTGTTTCTCAACCACGTTCTTGAAAGAGCACCAGCTCTGCACATATTCCATGTCTGCACATTTCCATGTCTCTTTAACCAAGCACTGAAACTAAAAGACCTGAAATGGGTGCGAAAGACAGTGTTTCGTGTAGTGCTGGTGGTCCTCCAGGAATGTGGTTAACCACTGCTTTAATACATAACTTGTCATTGATGGCTCTGTTTTATTTTAGATATCTGCAGCAGTAGAAGCAGCCCATCCTTCCAGCCCATCCGCAGTCAGATCCCCATCCCTACCGCCCATGTCATGCCCTCCACAGCCGGAGCTCTGGCTTCCAAACTCAAGCCACATTCTTCTGAAGAGGGCCGGACGTCCTCCAGCTCGTCCAGCTCGAAATCATCCCTCTCCAAATCGGCATCATCCCCCAACCTGGATGCTCAGCACGATGGAAATTTGGACTCTACCACGGTCAAGCCGGATTGCCTGAGCCGATACCGCAGTCTAGTAAATGGCCTGGACCACTCGCTCTTCCCCTCGGGAGATCAGACACGGCTGGATGAACCTCAGAAGTTTGATATACCTACCATGGAGCCAACGCTTAATCAGTCAGTTCTGCTCGGGGGCCTGTGTCCTGAGGTATGCCAGCAGCTGCAGATGACCGGCCTTGCGGATAATGCTGGCTTGCATGATCAGACCTATAAAGTCCTACCAGAGTCCAGGGCATGTCCTGTAGACCCTTACAGCCAAAGGAACATATATTCAGGCTCTGGCACCTCTGCCAGGATGTTCTCCATACCTCAGGGGCTACAGACTCAGGCTCTCCTGAGGGACCAGGCCTGTACTTATGATCAGCTACTGCAGGAACGCTGTGGTGAACTGGCCAGCTGGCAGCAGCAGAAGCAGAAACTGGAGAGTCTGCGGCTGCAGGTGGAACAAATGCAGGTTAGAGTTCAGCTTGTGGCCTGCAAAATGCAAGGAATGAAAAGGGAACAGTTATGTAATCGTGAATCATCCTCCCGAATTCAGCAGGAAATCATAATTAAAGGGAAAGTTCACTCAAAAATGATTATTTTATCATCAGTTGCTTCCCCCTGGTGATGTGCTAATGCCATATATTTGCGTTCATATACATATCAAAAATTAATTATATTATTTTACTATAATTCTGTCTTTGACTGTTCATTAGACTATAATGTCAGCAGTAATATCGCATTGAAAAAGTAGAAGAAAAAAGGTTGTGAGAAATCAATATTAATAAAAAATTTGCATAAAAAAAATACTTGAGGTCTTAGTGTCCAGAGATATGCAGCTTAGTGGAGGATCAACAGAAACACATTTTCAGAGAGAAACACATTTTCACACTCCAGTCAGTGCATTTCATATTTTATTTATCTTGATTTTATCAATATGGTGAATTTTGGCATTAATGGATTTATTAATGAAAGTCCATATGGCCAAGAATGGTCAGAATTTTCAGAAAATAATACTTTAATATTAAGTGTGTTTTTCGCTAAATCGTATAAAATAGTGTTCACAATATATGGCATGTTTTGCACAAGATTATCTTTAAACATTTTGCATTTATGCAGGTTTCTATTCACCATAATTATATGGGCAAGCTTGATTAGGATTTGGGGGTCCAAAAAACAGCAACACAAGAGTAAATACTGGATGTTGACACATTTAAATCTTTTTTTTTTTTTTTTTTCCATTTAAGTTTTTTTTGAACAGACATTCCTGGTATACTTGGAGTTTCACTTATTTACCCAACTATGAAACTTTTTTGCAGCAGATTTTCAGTATAAAATTATAGCAGACGTGGAAATTATAGGGGTGTTTAATCCGTTTAACTGACAAATGTATTATTGATGAACTAGCAGTTAATATCACTAGACTAATCCTAAATTCATATTTTAGTACTAGACAATGAATCCGATTGGAAGTTCCAACTCAGCTGTCAAACATTTTCTTCACTACACAACTTTTTAACAGTCCAACAAATTGATCCACACTCTTTTGGTTTGACTAGTCCAGCCCTACATTTTTCTTCTTGTTATATACATGGTCATTTGCACTCATCAAACAATTCATTTTTCAATCGCAGTTAATGACTGGAGGAAGTGGACAGTACTTGCCATTATATCCATCAGCCGCTCACACGGAGAACAGCAAGTGGGATGCAGTCATTAAAGCCAACGAGAACTTGCTGAAAGATAAAGAACTCACCATCGAAAGGTACGTTTTTAGTAGTTTCTTGTGTATAAAAGATTGAGAACTTGTGCTAAATGAATGAACCGTTGCATTGCAGACAGAAGCAGCAGATGTCTCAGCTGGAGCAGCGTCTTCGAGAGAGTGAGCTACAGGTGCACAGCGCCCTCATGGGACGTGGAGCTCCTTACGCCGATGTGTGTCTGTTGAGACTACAGGTTAGCACACATCAGGGTGTCTGTGGGGTCTTAAAATATTTAAAATTGGTAAATCAATTCAGAGAAATTTAAGGCCGTTAATGTATTAAAAAGTTTTAAATGCTATTTTACATGGTATAAAAGTTTTGATTATACAATGTCTAGTTGTATGCTAAAGTTTGCCTGAATTTAATCTGCGAATATAGGGATGTTGTAGTTTATGAAATCCATAAAATTCTGCTTGATTTGACATCACTTTGCTTTGTTTATAGTTACCAAGGCAACACTGTTATTCCTTCTGTTCTATTGGCGCCACCTGCTGGATTATCATTTTTATTCATTATATGAATAATGTTTTAGTTTAGGATTAGTTTCTTGCTATCAGTATTTTGTAAATATACTGTAAGTTAAAATGTTGCCAATGTTACCGGTTGAAACCTAAAGTGGCGATGAGGTCTTAAAATGTATGGAAAGGGTCTTAAAAGGTATTGAATTACACTCTCTGATTCCTGTGTATACCCTGCACATGCACGCACATAACCTTTTCCTTACTGTATCCAAACACCTCTTTAAACTGTATTTCTCTCTTCATCACTCTGCTTCTGACAGGAAGCGCAACGGGAAAATGCCTTCTTGCGAGCCCAGTTTGCCGAGCGCAACAACTGCTTTACCAAGGAGAAGCTAGAAGCGGACCGGAGACTGGGAGCGGTGGAAGCAGAAATGCAACGTCTGAATGAAGTCTTGAAAGAAAGTAGTGAAAAACATGCAGAGGAGCTTAAGAAACAAGAGGAGAGGGTGAGGATAACCACTTTTCATCACGCAATTTACAACCAGGGTTCCCACCCTTCTTGAAAATACTTGAACATATGAATTCAAGGCCTGGAGAACTGAGGTGCTTGAATTTAATGTTTATGGGGTTATTTCAACAATTATACTGTTTTGCTTTCAGAAACTGAACAAAAAACTGAAAAATTCTTTATTTAAAAATCTTACATTTAAAACTTTCACAAGAACAATGACACATAATTCACATTTGGTCAATATTTCAGAGGCCGCATTTGAATATAACCAGTATTGAATTCAACAGATTGTATTAAAGTTCTTTGAACGTGACTGTTTATCATTACTATGATATTTTTAATGTAAAGATTTAGTGTAAGTGAATTGTTAAGTACAGTAAGGACTTTCATGGCGCTGCATATGCTGGGGTATGAAGTACAAACTTGATTTAAAATTAACGGTGCTTTAAAAAGTCCTTAAAAGTTCTTTAATCTGCTATTCATAAAAGGGTTGGAACTCTGTACAGCGTATAACCATAATCAAAATTTTTCATTTTCTTGTTGTTGCTTTTTACTACAAAGATCCGCAGTCGGGACAAGCACATCAACGGTTTGAAGAAGAAATGCCAGAAGGAGGCGGAGCAGAACCGAGAAAAACAGCAGCGGATTGAGACGCTTGAACGATATCTGGCTGACCTCCCCACCATGGAGGACTATCAGGCCCAGCACAAGAAGGTACTGCAGTCTCTGATGGCCAGCCAACAAAACTAAAGCATGTGATTTCAGAACAATTGCTCATAATGCTCAGCTTGATGCTTTTCTTGTGTTGTGTTGCCAGAGAGCGTTACAGCAACCCCTGCAACCATACATCACACATCTGCTCCTATTGTTTTCTTTATCTTGATGAAACACTCTCCCTACACCGCTGGCTCACAAAAACCTTCATTTATTCTCAGATGTTAGTTTTTTTGAGGCCCTGATTTTACCTGGTTTTACCACGCGTTATTAGTGTTTTAAATGCTCCTTCCAGGTGTAAACAGGGCCCATTTTGCAGAGCATGCTTGCTAACACTTTTTAGCATTGGAAGCACTTTTATCTGCAGCTTTTACTTTTAATAAACTCCCAATTTACTACTTGATAACAGGCAATATTACTAAGGTATAATTAGTGGTTAAGTTTAGGTATAGGATTAAAGAATGTATAATATGATCATGCTGAGTAATTAAGACATTAATATGTGCCTTAAGGACAAACAAATGGCTAATATGCATGCTAATAACTAGCAAAATTGGTCTCAAATGCACCTAATAATCTTAATTTTTTTTTTATTCTGTATGTTGGCCTGTTTTTTTTTAAATATATTAATTTGCTTACCTGTTTTTAGCTGATTATACACTGTTCTACTTACTGTTTAAAATAGGCAAAAAATGTTGTTAGACAGTGTTAAAATAGTTAGCAAGAATGAGAAAGATTATTTTATTTATTTATTTTAGTCAGGGTTGCATCCAGTTTCACGATCTCACCCAGAATAGCTAGGTCTCCTTTATTATAATTATTAAATTATATTGTGCATAATAACATTTAATAGTTTATTTAAGGTTAATTATTAAGAGTAATCCAAATTAATCCAAAATTAATTGGTCATTTAAGATATTTATAATGTGACAAGATTATTATTTTTTTAATAAATACATTTAAATAAATAAATAGTGTTTTTCTTTTGCACTATTTATAGAATCCTGTAAAGTGTTTCATTATTTGCCCCCCCCAAAAAGCACATGTTTTTTTAACATTGAAAATAAAAAGTGTTTCTTTAGCAGCAAATCAATAAATGTGAATGATTTCTGAAGGCTTGTGTGACACTAAAGCCACTTTTCCACTGCGCTGCATGGCAAAGTTTGGTTCGGTTTACATTTCTACTTCAGTACCGTTTAAAGTGGGTGGGATTTTCACTATAATGTTCCTGAAATACTTTTTTTACCCATTCTGGGTCGTCCCATTCAGCTATGGATCTGTTCCTTGGCTACCAATGAGAGTAAAATCGGGATCTCTACAATACAGCAGTGGCTGCTGCTTAATGTTTAAATATAGTGGGTTTGGTGTCTCGTGCCGCAAATCCAGTGACTGTGGTAGTGATGATCCACTAAAACCAGTTGGTGATCATCAGTGTGTATACGCCATGTTTTGTTAACAAGGTTTTACTAAAAAACTAAGTACAGAACACAGTGGAAAAACAGAACTGCATCATACCAGCAGTAAAGCACTCTATAAAGTCTGGAGTAATAATGCTGAAAGTTCAGCTTTGCCATCAAAGGAATAAAATTCATTTTAACATTTACTCAAACCTATTGTAGTTTCAGTAATAATATTTCACAACTTTTTCTTCTTTTCTCTTTATACTATTAAATTCTTGTTCAGATATATGCAGGCTTGCTTTAATCTGCAGTTGTGGCTATTGTGTTGCAGCTGGAGGAGGTGGAGGAGAGAGCCGTTGAGTTGCAGTCCGTCGTCAGAGATCTGGAAGTTCAGCTGGAGGCTGCTCACACTGCTGTACGCAACAAAGAGACACAGCTGGAAGAACAGACACACAAAGAGAGAGAACTGCTCACAACAGTCACCAGGTAGGACACATGCAGAGCGGATAAAAAGACACTATCACTGTGAGTCTCTTTATAACAGATATTTAGGCTTTACTATTATATGATTGGCTTGTGTTTTAGTCTCCAGAACATTGTGCAGGAGAGTCTTGAGGACGGAGTGAGGTTGCCCTCTCTTGACATAGAGAAGCTTCGAGAAGAAAACACTGCACTGAAAGATGAGCAGCAGCGACTCAAAAAGGTTTTTAGTCAAACTAGTTTCTCTTTATTTACACTAGTAATTTAACAGGAATTTGTTAATAGTGCAGATGCATGGCTCTACTCATGAATAAATGTTCTGTTGAAATATGTTAAGGTACTGGCTTAATTTGTTTTAAGGTCATCGAAAAGCAACTCAGGATGATGGAGCAGCTTGGCTCACAGATTAGGGTAAAGATTTAATTCAGTTTAATTACATTTTATTTTTTCATTTGTTAAGTTACACTGTCTAACATTTACACAAGTCTTACATTTGCACTGTACACCCTTTTTAAACAAATATCCACTGTCTTCATTTGTTGCTGCTAGTTTTCTGGCGTCAGCTTGGTGTGTCAAGGCTCTTTACTAAAAAAGAAATTGTTTGTTTTTGATAAAGAAATGAATTATGTCCTGACCAAAATATTAGCAAGGTTTAGTGAGTTGGAAAAATGATTGAAGGGGTTGATTTTTATGTTTTTATTTTTTTTTTATAATAATAATGATAATAATGTTTTAGAAAATTATAAGATAAGCATGAGACAAAAAAGTAATATTGTGAAAAAATATTAGTTTAAAACAGCAGCCATTATTTCAGCCTCCTGATACATTATTTTGATT
>CAIGQW010055978.1:5917143-5931178 GCA_903798125.1 Danio choprae | reverse complement strand
ATATATACATATATACATACATACATACATACATACATACATACATACATACATACATATACATATATACATGCATATATATATACATTCTTTATTAATGTGTCGTTCAATTCATTGAAAGCACCCTTTCTGAAAAAAACAACTAAACATTTATATTGCTAACCCCAAATTCTAGTGTAGGTGGAAAGCTATATTTAGAAAATCAATCTCTTCCTGTCATTATTGAACTTGTTCTGATTTGAATTGAGTTGAAAGAATTGGTTTTTGAATCTGAACTTTTAGACTTTTTTTTTTTTTTTTTAGACTGAGCTTTTTTTCATTACCACAATTAGGTGGAATTTAAAGAAATCCCCCATTACTAAGAGCAAGGCATCATATTCTGTAATTATGTTTTGTGCAGTGTATTTACAAAAGTGACTAGGAAGTCAAACATCTTTACAAACAACTTCTTTAAAGTAGGAGACTTATTTAGGAATACCTTATTATTTTAGTTTAGAAATGTGACCTTTTCAGAGCTCAGCATAAATGAGTAGACCCCTCACAGATCTCCCTTTAAATGAATATTATAGAATGCTTTACAATAATATATTTGTGTACTCACATTAGATTAGTCAGTGCCAAAGCTTGAACTAATCTAACAAAAAAACAACAACAACCTTAAGATCACAATCCTAAAAGGAGTTCACCCAACTTAATATGTTGGGGGAAAATATTGAATAAATGAATAAACTGTAAAAATCAACAAAAACACACAAAATATAAAAATTAGTTAAGTTTTGTAGTTTGTTTTGCAATAATTAGTTTAAATTGAAACATTATCTTTTGTTTAAACGCACCTAAGTATATTGTCTGTATTCACTGAGAAATTGATGATAATATTCATTTTCAAAAAGGGGTATACTCATTTATACGCATACGCATTTTCCCATTATTAGCCAAATACTGAAGCAGTCATAGTTTAGATGATATGATCAAAATATGCAGTTACAGCTATAAACTTGTGTGTGTTGCTGTAGACTCTGGAGGAGCAGATCTCTCAGGAGGAGTGTATCAGTCAGGCTGTGCGACAGGAGACTGCAGACAAAGAGCAAAATCTCCTGCAGTTACGCAGCGCTATGAAGGAGGTCAGTCGCTGCACATTCAGCACTTTGTCCTTGTGTTTTCATGGTGCGCTGGAGAACTGAGGTGTGTGTGTGTGTGTATTTTAGCTCTCAGTGCAGAACCAGGAGCTAATGGAGCATAATCTGACCCTGCAGGAGCGTCTTCAGGGCGAGGAGCCGTCCAGTGGCTGTGGTTTGCTGCCTGCCGGAGCTCGACTCACCCAGAGGCTGCATGGAGAGATGGCGGCCTGTCTGTGTGACCTGCGCTCCCTCTGCAACGTCCTCACGCAGAGGGCTCAGGGCCACGACCCAAACCTCTCCATGCTGCTCGGCATTGCTTGTGAGTGCGCCCTCTGCTGTCTGCATGCTACAGAAAGCACTAGTTCAAATGCAATTCAAGAGAAGTTCTGAGATAGGGTAACATTATAATTAGTTTTTGACAGCAATTGAAATTAGGATGTTGTTTAGCAATGACAGAAGTTCAGCTGAAGAGAGTTTTTAATTTAATAATAAATAATTAGAAGATTTAAGCAGAAAATAGTTTGGTCTAGTTAGTAAATTTATACACCATGTAGCAAGTGTTAAATCTCTCACAACCTTGTTTTTATCTGCTTATTTCAAATTGTAATCTGCCCTAATTTCTTTAACTAATGTTAGATTAAAACGTTTATTTGAAGAGAGAGAGAAAAAAAAAAAAAAAGAGTAATAATTAAGATAAGTGCGCATGGGGGAAAATGTAATGTCATCTGATTAAAATGTAATCCTAATGTAATTTTTATGTTTTTTTTACATTTATTTAAAATGTTGTTGTGTTTTTTTTTTTTAATTTAATTTAGTATTTTAGTGTAATTGTGTAGTGTAATGTATTTTAGTTTGTGTAATTTTGTTTACTTAAAACATTTATTACTATGTCATTTATTTTATTTAATATAAATGAACTTTTTTTCTTTATTTTTATGTATTTAATTTGAATACATTTTATTTTTCACTTTAAAATAAATTATTTATTAGGTTTTTTTATATAGTTTTTTTGATGTCCATTTTAAATGTTTTTTTTTTTTAATTTATTATTATGCAATTTTATTTTGTGTGAATTAAAGATTCTTTGTTTTTATGCTTTTAATTTGAATACTTTTTATTTATTAAGAGTTTTATGTAGCTTTTTATAAATTTTATTTCATGTTATTTATTTACATATTATACATTTTTTTTTATATAATTTAATGTATTTTTAATTTTGGTTTTTATGTATTTTGTTTTAGTGTAATTTGTTTACTTAAAACATTTATTGTTGTGTAATTTACTGTAAATTTACTTTTTTCTTTAATAATTTTAAATAGTTTTTATTATATTTAGATTTTTTTATGCAGTTTGTTCATTGAATGTTATTTATTGATGTAGTTTATTTGGTTTAATGTAAATTATTTTTCTTTTTATGCATTTAATTTGAATACATTTGATTTATTAAATAAGATTTTTTTATTGTATCTTTTTATATATTTTGTTATGTTTTTAACATATTTTACTTTTTTATATAATTTTGTTTTTCATTAATAATTTTTTTATTGATTAATAATAAAATATGTATTAAGTTATTTTTATATTTGATTCATTTTAAGAATAAGTTTTAATTGTTTTTGTTACATGAGATTTTTTAAAATTTCATGTAATAAAAACGATTTTTAAAAAAAACTTCCCTTTATTTTTAGGCATTTAATTTGATTACATTTTATTAAATTATTTTTTTCATTGTAGGTTTTTATATATTTATTTATTATATAATTTTGTTTATGTTGGTTATGCATGTCATTAACTGTAGTATTTATCAAAGTTTTATTGTAACAATTTATTTCGTAACGAATGCAGAGTATTTGTACATAATAATGTTAACTCAGTCATGAGTCAATGATCAAAACGCATATTTACTACTGAAGATTAATTCAAAAACTAAAATAATATCGCTCTAAACATAACATTAAAATCATTGGAAATATTATTTGTCAATGCTTGTGATTCCTTGGTGGCTGTATTGTAGAAGTTGTAGAACCGTTTTTGTCATGCAAAACTCCTATCAGCTCAGTAGTGTTATTTGCGTAGTATCAGCAGTGACTGACAGTGTCCATCTGTGTGTCTTCTGCAGCTCCTCCTCCAGTAGCAGAGCAGTGGGATGACTGGCTTAGTCCTGAAGGCCTGCAGAAGAAGCTGAATGAAGCCCAACAGCTCCGTCGAGACGTGGAGGAACTAAGAACCACAGTCTCTGACCGATACGCTCAGGATATGGGAGAAAACTGCATCACTCAATGAGAATGTGTTCAATGAGGGTAAATCCACATCACACTTGCCTTCAAAAGACACTACAAAACAAACCTCGAAAAAAAAAAAAGGACACTACAATCTCGGGGGAAAAAAAATTAAAGGGATATTTTTATACGAAGATATTTTTCTAAGATATTTTTGGTGGTTGTGTGTGCTATGGAAAGTGAGTGATTTAATATAAAGCTTTCCATGCATTTGGAAACGCCAGTGATGAAGTTGACAATCAACTGATGATATTTAATTTTTGCGCAACTGAGATGCCATGTGGGTTTTTTTGCAATCGCAAAGCCTGTAGTATTGGGCAACAAACGTGCATTAACTCAACCACGTGTGTTTCTTAACCACGTTTCTGGAGGCCCACCAACACTGCATGTTTTGGATGTCTCCTTGTCTGTGACACCCATTACAGATCTTTCAATCTCTGCTAATGATCTGAACCAGGTGTGTTTGGTTAAGGAGAGCTGCAGAGCCGGTGGTCCTCCAGGAACGTGGTTGAGAAACACTGCATTAACTGACATTCATTATCGTACAGCAAACAGAACGCATCCCTTTAAACACAAATCTAAGGCTGAGGAAATATTTGGCCACCTCTGACTGTTTGAGATCACACCTAATGACACGGAAAGCTTCATGAGGTGTGCATTTGGACAATAGACATTCCCTAACATTATAAACAATCTCAGGTTCAGTAGATCTAACACGGACCTGTTTTAATGTACACAGTATTAAGCAGAGAAAGAAGAGTTTGTAAACCATAATGCTAAGTTCTAATTCTTTGTTAAATTAAAACGGTCTTCCTGAAGCTACATCTGCAAACAGATATTCATGCTTTCATTTTGTAACTATTTTAATACATGATTGCAATAATAGTTCTTTACAGCTGCAGAGTTAACTAACACTAAAAAAATGTTTTATAATATGTAAGTGTGTTTAGGTGGAGGATCATCTTGCCTGTAAAATATTATGGCGCTGTTGTAATACGGGATGTGTTTGCCGTCTGGTAATTAGTTTCAGCCACGTCACTGAATCAATACATTAGAGGAAACCAACTGGTGAAGCAAATATTGTATAAGTGCCCGATAAACATTAGCACAGGTGCCTTGCGTTCAGTCAAGTCAATTATTTTACATGACATATCAGTGTAAACAATAACCATTTTTCATTTCTTGTTTCATGTAATTCTGTTGGTAAAAGCGACCACATATGGTGAGGAGAATTGCGTGATGAATTGTATTCTGGTCCAGACACTTCACTAACAAGTGGGAATGGGATTTGACGTGCATCAGACGATTTTGTTTTTGTATTGTAAACTCAGGTTTAACACACAACCAGCCAGGCAAGACTAATATGCCAAAAACATTATAACAACACTAAATGTTAATATATGTGTATGTATATATAAATATTAGACATTTCGTCTTAAACTGTTACAGTTTTTAATAATAAAGATTTGTATTTCTTATGTAAACGTGTTGAATGTTTGTTTTATTATGGATAACCCTGATTTCATGAATGTTTTCTAAACTTTAGTATCATTTCGCTCGAACTGTGTTTTATTATTATTAGTAATTTATTATTAGAACTTATTATAAGTTTTACAGTTAATTATGCAAAATAATAGTAACTTATTTGGTTGTATAATAGATTTTCTGCTCCTATAAGTATTTAGGAGCTAAAGGGATAGTTCACGCAAAAATGAAATTTCTTCTATCTTTTGCTTGTTCAAAACCTGAGCTGCCTCTGTTGAACGCAAAAGAAGATATTTTGAGAAATGCTGGTACTCAGTGACTTCCATAGTAATTTTATTTTCCTATTATAGAGATCATTTTTATAATATCTTTTGTGTTCAACAGAAGAAAGAAACTCAAATGTTTAAAGGGGAGAGGGAGTAAATCCCTTTAAAACGGTCCAACCGATAATTTAGAAGGATGTTTCAGTGTTTATTGACCTCAAACACCCAAAAATGTGTTTATTTAAACAAGTTAAACGGCCATAAACCATATTGACCATGGATTGGGTGTCACCTCGTGATTTATTACTAGAGGAAAAAAAGTCTTTCATTTTTATCATAGCTTCAGTATTACCTTATTATATTGTATTTTTAATTACTTTAATGCCATGTTCAAACTTTACAGATTTATCAATTTCCAAAATTCAAACTTATAGAGGCATGATCAGCGGAACTGTCAACAGCATTAAAGTGTGCTAATGAGGATTTAAGCTCACTGGAGACTGGATGTGTTGGTTGAGTTCAGTGTCTGTGAGCAGGAGCTTGTGCACGCAGGAGCAGCGCTGCATTTGGAGTCAAACCACACGCCAGCAGCGTCTGAGTGTCATCACTGTATCTCCGCTGTGGAAATGCGCTAATGATATCATATGCTGCAGCAATCGGACCTCTGAAAAGAAAAAACGACAATTTCAGAACAATTCTGCCTACAAATACAGTACATTAGGTGTAAAATACTGTTGTTTAAGTATAAATTAGTTGTTAAACAAGAATATGATCTGCTTTTGCTTTGTAATGCTTCTATTGGTCAGAAAGCGTAATTAATGAAACTATAAATAATGCATTAGTTATCATGAAATAACTGAGCAGTATACACTTAAGTGTATTAGGTTCACTTTATTAGGTACAGCCTGCTAGTATCAGTTTAGACCTTTTACCTTTTAGAACTGCCTTACTACATTTACACACATGTAAATCAAGCGGTGCTTTGAGACACCATGTTTTGTTTTAGCTCGGTTATCAGAAATGGAATGCTCAGGATTGTGGGATATTAAAGGCAGCGACGAAAACATCTATGCTGCCTTTGAAATTCGATCAGACAAAGGCACCTCCCGAAACAGGAAGTGAAGTAGTATTTGGATTTGTACATGCCTTGATGTTGAAGTTTTGACTTTAGTGTGTTTTGAGATGCTCTTTTTGTAGATCTTTGTTGTAAATTGTTAGCATCATGTTCCCTACAACTTGGAGTATATTTATGATAACTTAAATATACTTAATAGCATCTCAAACCTTTTCACGTCCAGGTAATGACGGAGATCTCCAATGGTTTCAGTGAAGTACATTTTGATAATGAATGTGTCCGTGCCGTCCTCGGACTTCACTCGCAGCGTGCTGATGACTTTTGCTGACGGTGAAGAGTCATTCTCACTGAATAACAACACACGGGTTGGAAAAGTTAACACTGTCAGAAACTTGAACAAAACCCTTTCTGTTTGGTCTTGATTTTACCGTACCATTCCCTGGAGCTCTGCAGGGCGGATGTTTCCACAGTGATTGCTGAACGACTCTTGGCATCATCAGAGAAGCCCTTGACAAAACGGAAATTGGTAACACTTTATTTTAAGATGTCCTTGTCACATGTTCCATGTACTTGCTATAGTAATTACAATTAATTATGCATAAGTACTAACCCGCATTATAACCCTAACCATATAGTAAGAACATGCAAGTAAGAAATAAATATTACTCAGTAATTTAAATGAATAGTTGCTCTGTAACAAGGACCAGTGTTGGGGAAAGTAAAGAATTACAATATTGAGTTACTCTCCCAAAAAAGTAACCCGTTGCATTACTTAGTTACTTTTTATGGTTAGTACTGCGTTATGTTACTTTTGCATTACTTTTCTTACCTGGTTAAGACGTGTTTGCAACATTTGTATTTTTTGTCTTATTTATTCATTTTCCTTTGGCTTAGTCCCTTTTTTATTAGAGGTCGCCACAGCGGAATGAACTGCCAACTATTCCTGCATATGTTTTACGCAGCGGATGCCCTTCCAGCTGCAATACAGTACTGGGAAACACCCATACACTCTCGCATTCACACACACACACACACTCGTACACTACGGACAATTTAGTTCATCTTATTCACTTATTGGCGACCCCAGATTAATAAAGGGACTAAGCCGAAATGAAAATGAATGAATGAATGAATAATTCACTTATAGCGCATGTCTCTGAAAAGTGGGGGAAACCCACGCCAACATGGGGAGAACATGCAAACTCCACACAGAAATGCCAACTGGCCCAGCCGGCACTCGAACCAGCGACCTTCTTGCTGTGAGGCGACAGTGCTAACCACTGAGCCACCGTGCTGCCTTTTCGTTTTATTACTCAAGTAAAATCAATGTCCATTGAGATGATCCCCTTTTCCTTTTCTTGGATGTGTTCAAAATAATGAGAATATTTGCCATCTTGCCACCTGACATCTTCGTTTCTGTCTGTTCCCACAGGATGCATACACTCATATTGAGTGCGTGATTCAACATGACGATGTTCATTTAAATTCAGCTATTAATTTTTTAAAAGCTAATTAATTAAACTAAAGAGTAAAAGTAACTCGAACTTATTTTTTTGTTCATTTACTCATTACTTGGGTTACGTAATAATAGTACTTTCCTGTGTTACTTGTAATGCGTTACCCCAACATGAAAAAAGGACACCTTTAAATAAAGTATACTCTAAAAATTCAGTTCAATGGGAAATGTGACTCAAATTTGACTGAATTGACTATACTGACCAGTAGATGAGCCTTTACTGAGTCCCGTATACTAATCACTTTGCCTGCCTTCACCACAGTCTCTGGAAGCTTCCGCAGGAACTGCTCCATGGACAGTTTTCTGCCTAAATGCCACACAGAATGGACATAAATCCAATAGGAAATGTACAGTAATGCAACAGCTGTCAAAGTTAAATCACAACCATAGAATGTTCAAACCTGGTATCTGACTCAGTTTTGGCGTTGTGGAGCTGATCTCAGAACTGTCCATCATCTGCTGTCCTGCTCCATCTAAAGTTTGTCCTCTTCCAGGAAACTCAGCCCACGGTCGCCGAACTATGAACTCCTCATCTCTTCTGTCATGAAGCTGTCATAGATAAAACTGGTTGACAAATGACCACTATATATGATCCTTAACCCTCTGGCCCTCTTCAATTTTTATTTTGTGATGTTATGCCGTATTTATTTAAATGAGTTATTTGTTTCTAGATGGATAAAACTATAAATTCCCAGTGCACACCTGGAAAGGCACACCATTGGGAAACCTTTCTTGAAGCTCAGAAGGAAAAAACCCATCCATCAAGTCTTGCATGCATTCCTGCAACAAATAGAAACAATCAATGATTATTTGTCTAAAATAAATGACAACTGCTTATAATAATGAAAAATCTATTAGGTCAAGAATTATTTATACAGTACTGTGCAAACGTTGTAGGCCAACATTAAATCTGTTGTTCTATGTGACCCCACAAAACCAATCATAAGTGTTATTTTTTTATTGAGATTTATACAGGGTGAATAAATTATCTTTCAGTTGGTGTATGGTTTGTTAGGATAGGAGTTAGGTTAGAGTTTGAATTATTTTGGTTTACTTGTTTAAAACATGTGAATGACAATGTTGGAGAGAGGCTGTTTCTCCTGGTTTGAGCTGCATTTCTAGCAGTGTTGTTCACAACATTGGCAATTCCATCAATTAAGACAATGTAAAAAGTACATGTTTTAATCCATTATGCCATTCAGTGGAAATAGTTTTCATTTTCAGCATGATAATGATCCGCTAATTGCAGTGAAATCCTATTTGGAGAAAGAAAACGGCTGATGAAACAAAGACAGTCATGAAATGGCCTCCACAGGGTCCAGACCTGAATATTACAGAGGCTGTATGAGATCACCTGGACAGAAAAAGAAAGGTAAGACACTTTAAACCTAAAGAAGAACTCTGGAAAGTGCTAAAAGAAGCCTGATGTTACATGACGCATTATTATAGGACAATTAGGACAAAACAGTTTTGTTTGAAGAGGAAATGTTCTTTTTTTGTACATGTTTTCTATATTTTCTGTTTGTTTTTAGTTTGTTTTTAATGAAGACCCTCATTGATTATATATTGTGCAGAAGTCTTAGGCCAACAAACTTGGTATAGTGCTTACGGCTTTTGCACAATACTGTATGTCAGTTGAATGAAATGCAAGTCCAAAGCAGGAAAACATCTGAACCTGTGTGGTTGGATCTTGATAGGAGCGGAATGGACCGTTGAACATGACAATGCCATTTTTGTACAGCCAGAGAGGTATGGGAGGCTTCTGGGTCAGTTTGGCGCCTCCAGGAATGGCCGTCACGTGAGACTCTCCTTCTCCTGCCTCCAGATTGAGTTCCTGGACGTTCTCCATGATCAGGTCAAAGTTCATTTCAAACCTCTTGCGGTCAGAGCTTGCTCCCGTGCATTGACTTTCTGCTTGCTCATCACGTTCTTCATAACCTCCAACCCAGATCATTCCATAGTCGTTCAGAAAGTTCTGCGTGGGTTGGGAAATGTCATAATGTTGACTGTCTAATAGCTGTTTTGGTGTGATTTTTAAACCTGATTGAGTTCTGTTTCCTGCATACATCTGTGCAGGTAACAATCACACAAAGCTCCTCACCTCCATTTCCCACACTTGCTTTTGAAGCTTGAGGCATAACTGAACCAATCCTTCATCTTGCTTCTCATTACTTGCAGATTCCTCTAAAGCTGAAGATAAATACATTGGTTTAGACAAGCGTTTATTTGACTTAAAATGCCTAATAAAATTTGTACAAACTACTATTTTAGTGCAAGTTGTCTGCCATATAGATGTCTCTTGGATGTTTAGAAGTTTAAGCGTTTTACTTTAAATCTCATTAGATATTTATGACTACAATACAGTGATGAGAATCATACAGGCTGGCTGTAGATTTATTTAATGCAATTGTTTTATTATTAATTAAAATGAATAACTGTTTGAAATAAGCGTGAACATGACCTGTGAAACAGACCAAAAAGGGGTTTCAAGCATCAAAACAATAAAAATGTAATGCAGCTTTTATTTTTATCTGTACATCAGTTTTACAGTCCAGTTTAACTCGATTTGTATATATATTGAGCATAATTTATTGTAAATTCAGTGTAACTATTTTACTTAACAAAGCATTTTGTTAGGAATGTTTAAAATAAGAAATCTTTCATTACATCTATACAAAAAAAGTCATTCTAGATTTATTTTTAACCTTAACAATACTAGGTTTCCGTCCGTCCCAAAAAGGTCTGGTGATTTACAATGGCGAATTTTGCACTGTTCTTTGCCAACAAGAGTGTTTTAGTATAAATGTAATTTTTCATACTCTTCTTTCTGCCCTGTGTGTAAAAAAACTTGATGATGTTTTTCATGTTTTACTCTTTTAATAAAAAAGAGACTTGTACTTTTTACAATTTTCTGATTGGCCAGGCAAAATTAGCCATCTGGAAGGCGTACAGAGCTGATTTGCAAGATCAGAAAATTAACTTAGTAAATTTTGTTTAAAGCTTTTGAGGAATCAAGAATTCGCTTAGAATGTGAATATCATCGAATGAACAGTGATGAATTGACCAAAAAAATGGTGCGTTAACAAAGGCTTTGTATTTTTAGAAGACAATAATATTTTCTTTGAGTATATGATAAAATAATTGGTTTTATAAATGGAATGTTTTTAAACTGTACATACGGTCAAATAAATAGCTTTTTTTTTAAGTCAAAAAATTCTCTCTCTCATTAATCTAAATCAGCATTTTTCAAATTTTACAAATTAAATACAAATTACATTTGAAAAAGTTCTAATATAAATACATTGTGCTTTCATTTGAAATCCTACTGTCGACTTATATTTTAGTTATTATACCTTTTGCCTCTTGCAGAATATTCAGTTTCTCTTCCAGAACTGCTATTCTTCTTGCCTTGAGCAAAGAAAGTAAGAAAACACAGCGCTAATAGAAACATGACACTTGAATGATCCTATCAGCTGTGCCTATAGATATAACACTGAGGATCATAAACACAAAACCTGAAAGCTTTTAAGCAGATTTAGGTGTTTTAAGGTCACTGGACTAAGGAAGAAGCAAGTTTTTACCTTCTGCTCTATATCCACAGCCTGAGTTTTCACTTTTCTCTCTAGCTGACAGATCTTCTGCACCATACTTGACATCAGTTCAAAATCACTCGGCACGGCTGTGACGCATTCAAAGATTTGATAGACAATGTAACTATATACAGTTGAAGTCAAAAATGTTTTTTTCTTTTAAAAATATTTCCCAAATGATGTTTAACAGAGCGAGGAATTTTCCACAGTATTTCCTATAATATTTTTTCTTCTGGAGAAAGTCTTATTTGTTTTATTTTGGCTAGAATAAAAGCAATTTTTAATTTTTTAAAAACCATTTTAAGGTCAATATTATTAGCCCCCTTAAGCAATATTTGTTGTCAATTGTCTACAGAACAAACCAGTTATTCCATGACTTGCCTAATTAACATAATAAATCTAGCCTTTAAATTGTACTTTAAGCTGAATACTAGTAAATATCTAGTAAAATATAATGTACTGTCATCATGGCAAAGATAAAACAAATCAGTTATTAGAAATTAGTTATTAGAACTATAATGTTTAGAAATGTTGAAAAAATCTTCTTTAAACTGAAATTTGGGAAAAGAATATACAATTCCTGACAAAAGTCTTGTCGCCTGTCCAAGTTTTAGGAACAACAAATTAAAAATGGACTTCTAGTCGATCATTTGGTATCAAGAGTGGCTTATATGAGAGGCAAAGGCCTCTAGATTATGCTTAAATAAAATGTGATCATGCCTTAATTTTTTTTTATTATTTAATTAGGACAGTAAGGTTTGACTTTGCTTAGACAAAGGTCTTGTCACTTAACATAAATAATGTACAGTATAGAATATAAAGTCATGGTGCAGTGGAAAAAGAACGAATATTGTGTATGACTCCCATGAGCTTGGAGGACTGCATCTATACATCTCTGCAATGACTCAAATAACTTATTAATAAAGTCATCTAGAATGGCAAAGAAAGCGTTCATGCAGGACTCCCAGAGTTCATCAAGATTCTCTGGATTAATCCTCAATGCCTCCTCCTTCATCTTACCCCAGACATGCTCAGTCATGTTCATGTCTGGTGACTGGGCTGGCCAATCCTGGAGCACCTTGACCTTCTTTGCTTTTAGGAACTTTGATGTGAAGGCTGCAGTATGAGGAGCGCTATCCTGCTGAAGAATTTGCTCTCTCCTGTGGTTTGTAATGTAATGGGCAGCACAAATGTCTTGATACCTCAGGCTGTTGATGTTGCCATCCAGTCTGCAGATCTCTCGCACACCCCCATACTGAATGTAACCCCAAACCATGATTTTTCCTTCACCAAACTTGACTGATTTCTGTGAGAATCTTGGGTCCATGCGGGTTTCAATAGGTCTTCTGCAGTATTTGTGACGATTGGGATGCAGTTCAATATAATTAATCGAAATAAATCTACCTTCTGACACTTTTTCCAAATGATCAACTAGAAGTCAAGTTATTATTTGTTGCTTTTACAACTGGGATCGACGACAAGACTTTTGTCAGGTAGTGTACAGAGGGGCTAATAATTCTGACTTCAGCTGTGTATATATATATATATATATAATCTCACATTTTAAATCAATGATGGTACCTGCTTTTGCCTTCTTCTTTTGCATGACCTTAGATCTTAAAGTGGAAAGATGATCAGAAACACATGCCACTGGCTGGTTTTGTGGGAAAACATCTTGGAATAATTTCTCTTCATAGTCTGAAACATCAAAATGGATATATATTTTAGTTATTTCTATGTGATCAGATGATCCATGGCTTGTATTGTGATCTCTGTGCATTTTGTATATTCCCATTTGCCTCTATATTCAGGCCCTGACAGAGAGAGAAACCTGCCATTTCCATAATCTGTAAAGCAAGGCATTAGGAAGGCAGTTCAAACCACTGTGACTCTTGACATTTATCTCACCGTTTTATTCGCTTGTTAGGACAGATGGAAGAAGTGTAAAATGTGTGTATGTCTTACCACTGTCTGACCTTTCTTTGTGAGGCTTTCTCTCCCTAGAGCACAAAAACAGATACAACATCTGATTATTTCAGAGACTGTCTGGGTCATTCTAACAACACGCTACCTTTGAGCTGCATAACTGTAAAAGAAGAAGGAATAAACAATAATAAAACAATGATTGTGTTGACATTTAACAGTGACATTTGAGACTAGCGATTTTCTGAGGGAGATTAGCTGAGGGAGACTAGTGATGTGATGTGCTGAGGGAGACTTGTGATGTGGGAGACTAGCTGAGGGAGACTAGCGACGTGATGTGGGAGACTAGCTGAGGGGAGACTAGTGACGTGACGTGGGAGACTAGTTGAGGAAGACTAGCTAAGGAAAATTAGGGAGACTAGCTGAGGAAAACCAGTGACGTGATGTGGGAGACTAGCTGAGGAAGACTAGCTAAGGAAAATTAGGGAGACTAGCTGAGGAAGACCAGCGATGTGATGTTGGAGACTAGCTGAGGGAGACCAGTGATGTGATGTGGCAGACTAGCAATGTGCTGAGGGAAACTAGCTGACGGAGACTAGGGATGTGATCTGGGAGACTAGCTGAGGGAGACTAGCTTAGGAACACTAGTGATGTGATGTGGGAGACAAGCTGAGGGAGACTAGCTGAGAAAGACTAGCTAAGGAAAACTAGGGAGACTAGCTGAGGGAGACTAGATATGTGATGTGGGAGACTAGCTGAGGAAGACTAGCAATGTGCTGTGGG
>CAIGQW010055978.1:5876311-5904998 GCA_903798125.1 Danio choprae | reverse complement strand
TATAGATATATATAGATATATATTATATATATAGATATAGATATATATAGATATATATTAATAAAAAATGTCATTCTATTATTGTTAAACTCTCCAATAACTACACAGATCACTTACATTCTGAATTGTGACTCCTGGTCAACAATCCCAACTATTGCGGATGGGCACATTGCAATTTCAGTGCTGAAACAATATACAGTTGAAGTCAAAATTATTATCCCCCCCCTGTGAATTTTCTTTTTCAAATATTACACAAATGATGTTTAACAGAGCAAGGAATTTTCCACAGTATTTTCTATAATCATTTTTCATCTAGGGAAAGTCTTATTGATTTTATTTTGGCTAGAATAAAAGCAGTTTTAATTAAAAAAACAACAACATTTTAAGGTCAATATTATTAGCCACCTTAAGCAATATTTGTTTTTCATTTGTCTACAGGACAAACCATCGCTATACAATGATCTGCCTAACTACCCTTACTTGCCTAATTAGCCTTTAAATTACACTTTAAGCTGAATACTAGTATCCTGAAAAAATTACAATACATATTATTGATACAACATTATTTACTGTCATCATGGCAAAGATAAAAGAAATCAGTTATTAGAAATGAGTTATTAAAACTATTATGCTTGGAAATGTGTTGAGAAAATCTTTCCGTTAAACAAAAATTATGGAAGAAATTATTTGTGTAGCTTAACCTGAGATTCATGACCATTTAGATTTTAATTTCATTTTGTACCTTAATGTGCTTCGTTTGGTGTCTGTTGGGCTCAATTATTGGTGTCAGACAATCTTCCTCTGCTTACACTCTGGCACTGCTGTGGCTTGAACTAATGCTGCTTTTTATAGCTGAAAGCCTGTTTTTTGCGAAAGTAACTATTGATTGATTTTAAAGAGCTTTACTTCCATCCCATGACAGTTTTGGTCTGGTCAGAATGGCGAATGTGCTATGCCTTGATTTGTTTGTTTCCACGCGCAGCATTGAAGGGGTCAAAGTTTGTTCTGGGCCTCTAATCCTTTTGTACATTGCACTCATGTTTTTTGAGGAGAGATTAGTTTATGATAGCATTAGCATTGATGATACTTTGACGTGGATTGCCTTCATAATCGGAAACCTTTTGAAATATTTTTTGCTCTCCGATCAACATGGGTTATACATTTTAGTCAGTATGCAAATATCTGTCTTCTCAGTTGAGTTTCTGTTTTTAAAGCATTTAAATTAAGCAGTTTTTGTTTTTTCTTTAGCTCGTCGAGTGTCAACCCGACAGTAAAAATGAGACCATGGTTCCAGTTCTGACCTCGAAGAAAGCCAGTGAACTACCTGTGAACGAGGTTGCCTGTGCACTGCAGGTATGTTTGTCATGTTGTTTTATCCCTTTCCTTAAAATGGACTAATTGAGGCATTGTAGGGGTCAAAGGGGTGTATGTTTTTTAATTCTTTACTGTATCAGGCTATGCTGAAATACTCATGAGTCCACAAAAAATTTCCCTCATAGGGGAAAATAAAGTATACAAACAAACAAACATATAGACAAACAATTGTGTTGACTGAAAAAATAAATAAATAAATAAATAATAAATAAAATGATTCAGGGTTGGCATTGTTGCCTCACAGCAAGAAGGTCGCTGGTTCGAGTCCCAGCTGGGTCATTTGGCATTTCTGTGTGGAGTTTGCATGTTCTTCCTGTTTTTTCGCGTGGGTTTCCCCACAGTCCAAAGACATGCACTATAGGTGAATTGAATAAACTAAATTGGCTGTAGTGTATGTGTGTGAATGAGTGTGCATGGATGTTTCCCAGTACTGGGTTGCAGCTGGAAGGGAATCAGCTATGTAAAACATATGCTGGATAAGTAGGCGGTTTATTCTGCTGTGGCGACTCTTGATGAATAAAGGGACTAAGCCAAAGGAAAATTAGTGAATGAATAAAATGATAAACAAATTTAACACTAAATTGTTAGTTAATACCAGAAATCAACTTGCTGTCATTGATGTTAATTTAAACAGTATTGCTCAATTATATAATAACCAGAGCTCATTTAATTTTAATTATTGTTGAAATCATCTTGACAAAAATTTAACATTGTTAATTTCCAATAATGGCACTGCTTAAGCTGACTTAAAGTTTGTTGAGCATGTTGCACTTCTCTTTCATGACACATTGTTTTGAACTATAAATGCTGGCTATGCAGCTTAATCAGTTGGATAAGGACTATTTTAGGAGACCTACAATACTTTCCATAGACAAGAGCGTTTTAGAGATTACATCTAAGATTTAAACGTGAACACGTGGTAACTCTTAAATGAACTGTATTTTTGCCTCTTTAAAGCCAGCTATTTGCCTTCATGGCTTTTTTCAAATAACTTTAAAGACTTAATAGTATGTGTTTTATTCTTGATCACAGTTGTAAGTAGTGAGAATTTTTTTTTTATAATGGGAATTTGTTGGGATCAAAGAATAATACGATAATCGAGAAGTGCTTGAATGCTTTATTTATTATAAAAAAATTTAAATGTAAATTTTTATATATATATTTATTTATTTATATATATATATATATATATATATATATATATTTATATATAGTTTTCTATGCGTTTTAATTTTGCGCTGGTCATAAATGTTCCATGAGTATATGCTATGTTTACAATTTTTGTATGTTTGTTTATCATGGAATTCACATAAGAGCCACGCAAAAAGGTTTACATGAAGCTAACGCAGTCTTTAAAACACAATTCAACTTGCTCCTCTAAGATGTAGGGGAGTTTTTCTTCAGTAGAACAATAAAGAAGACTTTTAGCTGAAACCGTGGTCCACGGCGATTCATCAAAATCTTTTTAGCTGCTTTCAGCACTTTGGTAGTCAAAAAACATATAAAGGCAAAACAAAAGTAATAGCATTGCCAGGGGCGTAATTTTCCCTAAAATAGCTCACTACAATAGCTCACTTTGTTTAAATGAGCAGGAGTTTCAGCACTGTCAGCGATCAGCAGCATCAGATGACTTTAAGGTCAACAACATGGATGATAAAAGGAGATCGTTTTTTGGATAGGATTTGAGAATGTTAATTTGGTTGATTTAAGGATAATCCTTGTTTTAGGATTTTGTGTTGCACTCGGAATGTGTTTTTTTCTACTAACTAAGGGTAATTGTTTATCCACGAAAGACAATCATTAAAGTATTGATCAACATTTGTTATGTAATTAGCCTTCATAGTAATTTAGCATTGGTCTATATGCAATAGATATTACAATATATAGCGATTCAACACACATTACTTTTTTTTTTTTTTTTTTTTTTAGCTTAGTTTGAAATAAAAGTTGAATCAACCTAATAATTTCCTGCATTTTGTATCACCATAGTCCCTAAATGTATGTAAATGTAGGTAATGGGATTTAATTTGAAAGCATTTTCCCCATTTTTGCCCCCCCTACATACTTCTCAAACCAAAGTTACAGTCTTGCCTACAGCCCATGAGAATACGTTATATATTATCTTCCTATATTATTAAAAGAAAAGATTCTTCTGTGCAAAAAAAAATATATATATTTATAACATTATTATCTTGAATACACAACCTTGTCAAATGGTTCGAAGCATGACAAACATTTGCAATTCACAACAAGCTTTCCATCGCATAATCGAGTACATTAAACATGGAGAATCTGGAAAGTCAGTTTTCCTGATTGAATGTGAAAGCACAAGCACAATTGTACTTTTTATATACTGTGGGTTGAGGCATCCAGAAATAGCAAGTCATTGAATACTATTTTAATGAACAATACATTATCAAAATTTACAATGTTTATTTTATTAGCACACATTGTTATTCTTTAGGTCAGGGGTGCCCAAACTTTTTCATATGAAGGGCCAAAAACCAAATATCATTGAGAGCCGTTGTCTGAAGGTAAATATACCAAACTATATTACATTAAAGTTGCCATATGTAATTTCCTAATTTAATAACTAATATTTCAAAATAAATAGTAAACATTACTAGAAATCGTATTAACTAATGCACTATAACTTTTAAATGATAACTTATTGCATTAAAAAACACATTTATAACACAGTGGAGTTCAATGCTGAATACACTTGTCAAGCAGAATCTGTCTTTGACTTGATTTGATCACCAAAGTCTTTGCATTGTCGGGTGTACATTTAAACAAAATCTGATTAATATACACCATTTAATTGAAACATTGAAATTGAACAATTAGCATTTAACAATAAAACAAACAAAAGCGTTACATTTAAACTTGAAATGACAATCTCAAAACCCTCCCCATCATTCTCTCTCTCCTCTCAGATGGGATGGCCAAGATTACCATAGGCCAACTTTGGCCTGCATGCCCTAGTTTGGGCATCTCTGGTTAAGGTGAACAATTAATTTTAAGCCACTTTTTATTTTGAAAAAGTTTATTTTGGAGTGGCGGTTCTTCTGCGTTGACGTCAGTTTGACGGCTTTAGCCACAATATTCATAACCACACCTCTTTAACTGTTAGTGAATGATTCACCCCCCATTTCTCAATATTCCATCCAACATCCTAAAATAAAAGTCTCAGCAACTTCCACTTCAAAAATATGAAAGTTTTTGATAGCTAAATTGTGCTTTTTTTAAAGAGCGAAGTAAAACATATCAGTGACATTTTCTAGACCCTTCAATTTTAAAGTACATTTTGCTCAAATGTAACCATTGTGATTAGGAACAGTCCATCATTATTGCGAAATAACAATGTGAAGTAGCTATTATACTAATACAAAATAAATATTTGCCTGCAAAGTCCTACAATTGACCAATAAGTATCAGGTATTGTAGAAAAGCAACTTCTAGGAACTTCTTGGATGGATTTCTAGGAATAATATTAACTGATGACTTTAAGTGAGTTATAAATAAATATCCTTTGTTGGTCTTGGATCCGTTCTCATCAAATATTATTACCACTTAATTTTCATAACCCTTGGTAACTGATTGAAACTGTGCTCCAGGGGTAAACAGGATGTTGATCCTGGATCTGCTTGTTTAAATCACATTATTATTTTTAGTCACAGCTTGTACAAACGGCAGCAGGTACCTTTCTTCATGTAGTCAAACAGATAAAGAAAGCACAGACTGCATGCCTTGACACTGAGGAATTCAAAGTATATGCCTGCAGGTTTCGCACGGTGTCCCTTAATGAATCACGCCAGGGAGATTAGAGACTGCAGGGATGCTCTGGCTGTCTCAGTGTGGACGATGGAGCTTGTAGTGCCATGTCCATCACCACACCGACATGACCATCTGCTCCCAGAAGACCCTTATTTAACCACTGTCATCAACATTCATCCGCAATCTCCAGGAAGCACTTAAGCCCTGAATAATGTGCCCTGGTTAATGCATTTTCCATAGAAAATAAAGCAGAGCATGTTTTTATATTGTGCGCCAACAGAAGCTGCATTGTTTATGGAGTGTAGACAGAATATGGAAAGCAAAGGAGCCCTTGTGGCTTTCCAGTTTGTTGTTCAAATTTGGTTGAACTCAGCACCATTTTAACCCTGATATTACAGCAGGATGAAGCATTTATTAGGCTTTCTTAAAGTCTCCAAATCTTAAAGGTCAGTCTGCGGTGTATTCTTAACGAATTAAGATTTGTTGAATATTCCTATATTTTAGTCGCATTATTGAAGTGCAGCATAGACATGTAAAAACCTTAATCAAACTATTAGTGTCCTGTAGGACATTTTGCATCCCATACCTCCAAGTTTGTCACGGTGGCATCAATGAAATGTTCCTGAATGATAAATAAAGTAAAAAAAAAAAAAAAAACAACCCTGAAATTACGTTAATTGACGTTAATTGATCTGTGTACTACTATTGCCTTATTTAGATTAAGGTAAATAATTTGATTACTGATGTCCAGGTAAACGTAGTCAATCACTGTTCTTAAGTATTAACTGTATTAATTCAGGATGTAATTCAGAGATGTTGATTCTACCTTATAATTACAGATTTCCATATTTATTGTCTTGCATCTGTGGGATGCGCTGTATATAATACAGTGATAATGTGTTTTATAATGTACATGCTTCCTATATGCAAGATGGTGACTTTTGCTTTTGAGTTTTGTGACGCACGCACTGCCATCGAGTTTTGCGCGAAGTATAAACTTGTTGGTATTGTTGGTAAGCCTTTACAATAAGGATGTATTAGTTAATGTTACTTTATTTACTAACATGAACAATCAAGGAACATTACATTAAATCAATGCTTTACACGTACACTGTAAAGAAATGCTGGGTTCCACACAATTCCTTCATGTTGTCCCAACTCAAATCGATTAAGTTAACTTAAATGTTTTTACAAATTTAAGTGGATTGAACATAAAACAAACAAGTTGTCCTAAAAAAGCCTTAATTTTTTTTTTTACTTGTTTTGATTGGGTAGTTTAAACAAGCAGCAGGTTATTTTTTTTAATGTATTGTTCACTATTAGTTCATGTTAGTCAATACATTAATTAAGGAAACCAAGTGTGACCAACCTGTTTGATGAAAAAAATCATTTAATAAATATTTGAACTGATAAAATGAAAATTGTGTGGTCTAGAATTAAAAGATTTTTATCTAGTAGTTCCACACCCAAGCGGTTGAATAAGAGGCAGTCAAGCCTTGACGTTCTTCATGTAAAATTAATTTAAAATTTAGATCATTTTCTATTTTTACTTTGAAATGCTGCTATTATGCTCTCCCTATTATACATAGTTCTCAACATATTGCTGTATTGTTTTCCCTGGAGTTGTTTCCTTTAGATGCTCTTAAAGTTTGACATTTACTCTCATAAAACCTGCAGAATCCCGGTTTTATGCTGTTACAGGTTCAGGATACAGTGCACTGGTCTCAAGGTGATTCTTGCAGAATTTCTGACAGTTGTCTAACAGTACACTTGCCAAAGCTCAAGTTCCAGGACATTGACTTTATTAGTTGTTTCCATGGCTCCGGTGTTCTTATTTGTTAGTGGTTAATGTCAGTTGTCATGGTTACGCATCTGATGAATGTTATTTCGGGAAGGCAGCATTTTTCTGACTTAATTCTCCCGCTCTCTCTCCCTCTGCCAGGCTGACCTGCAGTTTGGTCTCAACCGGGAGGAGGTTGAACGACGCCGCACATACCACGGGTGGAACGAGTTCGACATCAGCGAAGATGAACCACTCTGGAAAAAATATCTCTCTCAGGTTGGGTGGTTTTAAAATAAAATCAGTGCTATACCAAAATTAACTTGCTAATTCTGTCATCAGACTGTCAGGAAATACCGAAACAGTTTTTATAGTACAAAAACACCTTAACAAACAAAACAAATTTTCTACTCTGTAAGCAAGTGTAGTAGCTGAAAGCGCATTCACCCTGCTTTGACTGAATCCTTGGAATTTCTAATTTACTTGATCCTAAAGATCTGAGTGATCTGTTAGGTTTGTATTCAGTGAGCTGTAATGTAATACATAATGTATTGAGGTCCTAGGCCATTTGGTGATTTATAGACAAGTAGTAATATTTTAAAATCTATTCTGAATGTAACTGAGAGCCAGTGTAAAGACCTGGTAACAGGTGTGATGTGCTCTGATTTTCTGGTTCTGGTCAAAATCCTGGCAGCAGCGTTTTTGAATGAGCTGCAACTGTCTGTGCCAGTGAGGAGTCCATTACAGTAATACAGAGTATTCATTCAGAAAATCACTGAAAGCAACTTTTAGGAGCTTCCTGGAAGTATTTTGTGGAATGACAGTCATCCCACCAAGCCTTACCATTATTATGATTTTTTTTTTTTATAGCTTAAGGTGAATGATTGAATTTTTTTGTTTCATATTGCAATACAGGATGTTGATCCTAGATGATGTATTGCTTGTTTAAGCCACATCCTTGACAATTGGCAGCAGTGTAACTATTGGTTCCTCATGAAAAATAATTAACAAATCAACTCAATATGAACTTGCAAATGCAATATGTATGCGGTAATGCAGAAAATGACAAATGTTACGATTTTTAATACCATAACTAAAGCAGCTGATCAAAGTCTCTATGCATCGGTTAATAAATATTTAGCTAAAGGGTCAGAACTAGGGCTGCATGATATTGGAAAAAGATCACATTGCAATATATTGTTTTTCTGCTATTATAGATTGCAATATAAATCCAGTTTCACTAGATATCTTGAATGAAATAAAATTAGTTAATTTAGATTGATTTTGGATTATTCTGGGTGTGAATCATGCATAAAATGTTAGAAAAGGATAGATAAATTCAGTAGTGCAAAGATAATTCAAGTGTTCACACTTAGACATTGCTTGACGCTATTAGCAGGTTTGGCATGCTGTCCCAGGAGAGAACGCTGAGCTCAGAGATAATTGAGACCAGGGCTCCCGCCTGGTCACTTAGCATGTAAGGGGGTCTGAGTTCAGGTAGGTCTCGAGAGCTCCCCCTGGTAAAAGGAGGAGATGGGGTGGAAAGAGAGATTCTTCCAAAACGAAGATAAGGCAGTAGGGTGAAATCGGTCTATTTAATGTAGGCTTGGATCAATCTGATTAGGTTATTGCCGATTACAGATGTGAGACCAGCCGCGATCAATCATTTCTCTCTACTATTCCTCTTGAAATTAGTTTGTAAGACTTCACAAAGTGAAATATGCAGTGCTTTATAGGGAGCCAAACAGTATTCAGGTAAAGATATTGGATAAAATAACTCTGTATATTCTCTTTATTGTATAAATAGTTAAATACATTTTTATTCAAGCTAGATACAAAAATTCTTTTTGTGCCTGAGTGCAGTCACAGGCCTTGCAGATGAAAAACACATGCAGATGATGAACTTTCACTCTATTATTCCTCAAATATGATCTCAACGTATAAACTCAACATTGCATATCCTGAGATGTGACTGTTGTTGTTGTTGATGCTGAAACGATATATTGTGCAGCCCTAGTCAGAACATTTAAGAATTAAGTTAGAAGCAATAAAATTTGATCTTTTTACATTTTGATTGACTCACAAAAAACATTGTTAATTTGCCAAACTAAAGTGTTTGTGCTGCATGTTTTTGATTCACTGAAAATGACTAATAATATAGAATCAGACTACACTGGTCATGCTGTAAGTTTTTTTGCGTGCAACTTCTGAGGAAACCTCAGTATAGAAATAATTTCTTGGGATTGTTTTGCTACACATTTCATCTTGTGTCATTAAGTTAGACTGCAAATTCTGGTCAAATATGACTTCTTATGGCTTTAAGACAGGTAGGAGCCCTTTTATGTTGTGTGATTTTTGGACTTAACTCTGACTGCGTGTGTTAAACATAGCTTTTCGACTTGCATGTTAACAAATGGGTGGATTCACATTGGGAGGAGCAGCAGGAATGTCATGTGAGCGGCAGTAAAGTAAGGGTTTTACCACTGGGTCTGTTTTTCCTGCTGTGCTCATGTTTAATTCAAATGAAGCACATTTTTAATGCACAAAATAAATATACTGTATGTTCACACAGAAAGTGTAATAAATCTACTGAATAAGCATGTTTAGGTTTAGTGTGCTTTAACAAGAAGTGGAGGATGTCAGAAACCAAAATAAAAAGTTCCAAAAGATCCAGATTTATCCTTATGGACTTATTTTTAATTAATCCATTTGAGGAAAAGAAAAAACAAATTGGTAGTAACAAATTAGCCAGAAAATATCACACTTAAACGTTGTTTTAGTTTCTTTTGATGGACACAAATAGGTAGCCTCTAACATCCAATAAAACACCAGTTTAGCTCATTTGTGTGCATCAATGGATGACACAAGTCCGATCGCGAAAGTTGTAAATTTTGAAGCATATGAAGTGCTTACAAATAAATTCTACAATAGTCGTATGTCAATAACCATGTATAATGACAGTGATGTCATTGTACTTTGTGAAGCTGTTATATATTTTACGCTTGTGGTGTGTAACCAGCATTATAATCAATTCTAATGATTATTCAAACAATTATATTTTCCATTATTTCCAATATTCCATTAAAGTATTATATTTGGCTAATTCGTTTTCTTTAGCAAAAAACGTCAACGTCCTATGCAGTGTAAAAGTGTAAGATTTATTGTGAAGAATAACACTATTGTAAATATGCCTTAAAGCAGTAAAGTGACCCAGTTCATCCAGTTCTGTCGTCCAATATAGAAATGACAGGCCACTGTCCTCTGTGAAAAATTCCCGTCCCTGCACTGGTCACGAGGTTTGTGCTAAATATAGCATTATAACTGGGAGGAATTATATTTTTTTTCCCCCTCAAATTCACCCAAGACTTTGTTTTAGAGGTGGCACACTGTCACCTTCTTCTTTTGTGAGTTCCCCTGCAGAGTGGGATATTTGACGAATCTCTCTAAAACTGCTGAGCATGTCTGTATATTTACAGTCATAGCTAGTGTTGGGTGTAATTAATTACATTAGTTACTGTAATTAAATTAGTTTTTTACTGAAAAGTCAAGGAATGGATTACTTTTCATTAGGTCATTTAATTAGTTACTTATGTAACCCACTGGTCCTACTGCACCCAACCCAGTCTGAGCTAGGATCGAACCGGCGAGTTGGTTGCTCTAACAAGGAGGCTAAAGATCGTGGACCTCTACCGTCTGCCTCTAAAGCACCTTTAGTGGTCAGAGGAGTGAGGTTTACCTGCCTAGCACTTTGCTACCTGGCGTCTGCTACACTTATAATATACTTTCTTAATTACTGTACATAATGAAAATCTGAATATTCTGTTTTTCAACTGAAGAAGAGATTTGAATATGCTTAGAAAAAAAATTAATTAACAAATTAGTCCATGGGAATATAAGATTTCATACATTCAGAGAACCACAGAAATTGTAAATATTTTTTGTTATTCAGATAATTTGCATAATAATTCAGATTTTTATCTAAAGAAGGATAGATTTATATCCATCCTTCTTTAGACACTTAAACAATGAAATGTTTATGAAAATTAATGTTAATATGTGCATGAAATATGGTGTCATTACTTTGCAACTTTTTTTTTATTTTGATACATGTATTGTTCAAAATTTAAGGAAAGCTAAACTTTCAATCTAAAAGCCTAAGAGTTTAATTTCTATCATCTGTGTTGGATTTGTCTGGATTTTTTGTATTGAGTCAAGTAATTAAAGTACTTATTGAGTAATTAAGTTGCTTTTCAGACAAAGTAATCAGAAAAGTAATTGAAATGTAATTTTAATCATGTAAAAACTAATTAGTAATGAATGACTTTTTTGAAGTAACTTACCTTACACTGCTAAGGGAAAAAATTTGTAGCTCAAATATGTTGCGTCACAGCCTTGAAGGCAACTGGGTGGTGTATGTTACTGCGTGTGGGGAAGGATTGGCCTTTTCTTCTCATGAACTCTAATCTTTTTGTTTCTAAAATTACAAACACCTGCTATTATACTAATTCTCTGACGCAGCCAAAAGCTCAAGTTTCCTGCTTCACCTTCGTCTTACCTCTGCTGTTCAGACTAGAAAGTACTTTTTTTTTTTTGACTGAGGTAAAAAGTGTTGCGAGTCTGTGAACAAGGCTGTCTGAGGTATCACTGTCTCTTAGAGAGTCGGTTTAAGAGAAACAAGCTGTCATGCCTTTAATCTGTCACTTCACATTTGCTTTTTGCTTTGGGATGTGCCGACCTCCCTTGGTCTCTTCTTTCAGTTTAGTTTTTTCCCCCACTTTCTGACACTCTCCCCCTTTACCGCTCTGTGCTTCACAGACCAGAACATATCAGACGTTTTTTTATTTTTATTTTTTGTCAGGCGCATCTACCAGCACCACTTTAAAATAATCTCCCTTCTTTCTTTCTTCAGATTTATTCAAATTCTCTATGGTATTTTTATCACCGCGCCACCAGCACTGAACACAAAGCCATGGAGTGAATCCGGATGTGTCACAGTAGACATGAGAGAGAAGCACTTTTAGCAGACAGCAGACGACCCTGTTTGTTTTGCCTTTATACATGTAACCTGCCTGTTACTGCGCGACTGCGGTTGGGTTTTTAAAAGCCTGCCGTATCGCTCGCTCGCTCGCTCAAAAGAAGTGATGAGCTCATCTTGTGTGCCGCTGCTAATTGGCGGTTATGCGGGCGGCATGATCCACGGGTGTCAGATCCTGCCATAGATTAAAGCGCTGTTCTCTGTGTGTGGCCAATCAAAGAAAGTAAGCCACACTCCTCTCTTTTTAATCTCCACTTTCTAGCACTTTACCAGCGTGTCATTACATTAGCAATTTCAGGTGTCACTGCTACTATATCTAACCATGTTTTTGGTGTGTAGACTTCCATTTGTATGAGCACAGTTTTACCAAAATACTATGGCAAAGTTATGGTTAGTGTTGCAAACCATGGTTAATTTGTGGTTATAGTGGACGTATATGCTAACTGCAAATTAACTATGGCTTTGCAATGTTTTGCATGTATTTTATCATGATATTTGTTGTAAAACTGTAGTTATTCAAATGAAGCTTTCGTTTCTGACAGCATTATGGATCTTTTTGTCTAAAACGTGTACTGTGTTTCAGATTATTGGAGCCGCTTTTGTTTTGGGACATTTCTCTAAAAATTATTTTCAAATAATAAGATCCACTATAAAATAATCTTTCTGTCAGCTGAATGAGCTTTTTTCCTTGTTCAGACAAAAAATAAAATAATACAACACTTTAAACAAATTAACTACTACTACTACTAATAATAATAATAAATGAATAAAACAATACAACACTTGGTATTATAGTGTGAGGGGTGATCCACAGTGTCAGATCCTGCCATAGATTAAAGCGCTGTTCTCTGTGTGTGGCCAATCAAAGAAAGTAAGCCACACTCCTCTCTTTTTAATCTCCACTTTCTAGCACTTTACCAGCATGCTGCTACATTAGCAATTTCAGGTGCCACTGCTTATCAACTTTTACTATATCTAACCATGTTTTTTGTGTGCAGACTTCCCTTTGTATGAGCAGTTTTACCACAAATACTATGGTAAATTAGTGTTGCAAACTATGGTTAGTTTGTGGTTACATTTGTCGAATATAGTAATCACAATTTAACTATGGCATTGCGATGATTTGCAAATAGTTTGCAATATTTTGTTCATGATATTTGTTGTAAAGCTTGTGGTTATTCAAGTGAAGCTTCAGTTTCTGACAGCATTATGGATCTATTTGTCTAAAAAGTGTGCCGTTTCAGATTATGGGAGCCACTTTTGTTTTGATACATTGCTCTAAAAGACTGAAAAAATATTTTCAAATCATAAGATCTACTAAAATTATTATTTTCTGTCAGCTGAATGAGCTTTAAATTTTCTTGCATGTACTATTTTCAGACGAGAAATAGAAATAATACAACACGAATTGACAAATTAGCTAAAATAAATAAAAATAAACAAATAAACAAATGCAACTATTGGTATTATATAGTCACATGGTGTATCAAGAATATTTGTGGCAAGATTTATACAATATTTATTTTAATTTACTAAATATTCTGCACTCAAAAAATGATTTTTGCTTCTTGTTCAAAGTACTTATTGATTATTTTTTTAGATTATTTTGGGACAATTTCATTGTTTTATGTTCAATCCACTTAGATTTGTTACGTTAATTTAATATTTTTGTGTTGGGCCAACATGAATGAATTGTGTGGAACAATGTGTGAATATTTCATTGAAATGGGCCCAAATCCTCATATTTTTCAGGTCATTCATGTTATGTAGAAAGTAATTTGTTCACGTTTTCACTTTTTTAAATGTACTTTTAAGGTTTGGTGGATTGGATTATTACCTTCTCATTGTACCCAGTTTTTAAAAATTCACAATGCATTCATAGAGTTCACATTCACTGAGTTTAATAAACATTACTTCCATAATTTGTGCAATCATTCTTGGCGCTTAGGAAATGTTTGATTAAATATCTGTTTTTCAAAATCAAAATGAAATGATTTAACAGTTAAATGAGCTAAAAAATGAGAATTGTACATTATTTTTAATATGTTTTTGAGTGATTATAAACGGCTATTTATAATCAGTGTTTCGAGCTGATTCACTGTCACTAAAAGTGACGTGATATTTCCATTTATGCTACTCATTCACTGTTTCCACTGGCAGAGCAAAAAATTATCTGATCATGTTCTGTCTGACATCAGGTCAGTTTTTTTTTAGCCTCATGGCATTTTTTCTGACAACAGTAGACCTGCAAATCATTGGGTTTTGTTTTTGTCTGTGAGTCTGTGATATCTAATGTCATTTCTTTTTTTCTAGCCCCACAGCATTCTAAGAACAGTAGATCTGAAAATCATTGTGTTTTAAGTTTCTGTTTCACAATGTTTTCTAGTGAAATTACACTCTCTCCTAACATGAACCACTCTCCTGTCATTCAACAAGGCATCTGCTTAAATAGTTTTTTGACAACTGAAGTATGATTATTTTACATGCATGCATTTCAGAGTACATCATTCTCTGTGTCTGTGTGTGTCTGCGTCTGCAGTATCGACGGAAGCAAGTTGATAATTGTCGCTGTCATGTATAGCTGACATTGATTATTTTACTTCAAGCCCTGAGACAGATAAACGCAGACCTTCACCTTGAAATGTGGGATTTCAGAGAAAAGTCCGCCCTCATGCAGTGTATTTTTCTGAATGTCCTTTCTCTTCTTTTTTTTTTTGTCCAGTTTAAAGACCCACTCATCCTGTTGCTGCTGTCGTCCGCTGTTATTAGTGTGCTGATGCGACAGTTTGACGATGCCGTCAGTATCACCGTGGTAAGTTCCTGCTTACTCCTATCTGTTAGATTTAGTATTTTCTTGCAATTCCGGATTGGTCCATTAATGCTTGTTTCGTTCTTTTTCCAGGCCATTATTATCGTTGTTACAGTTGCCTTTGTACAGGTAAATCCTACAAACACTGATGATGTTAGCTAATATTACATTATTTGACTCATGTGAAGCTGCAAACCTCAGAGTGTACATCATTTTTTAAGTATAAATGAGGTCTAGTGAGAGTTTAAGAGTGCTGTACATAAACTGTGTTCTGATTCATTTCAGGAATACCGCTCAGAAAAATCCCTGGAGGAGCTTGGTAAACTTGTGCCTCCAGAATGTCATTGGTAAGCATTATCTATAGAGCTCAAGTGCTTTACCCTCCAAAGATCTGAAAGCTGTCATAGATTTATATGTCATAAATAGTTATTAGAATTATCAGAATGGGATCAGGCTTAAAGGGATCGTTCACCCCAAAATGAGAATTGTCATCATTTACTCGGCCCTTCACTTGTTGCAAACCTGTTTGAGTTTCATTCTTCTGTCGAACACAAAAGATATTTTGAAAAATGCTGAAACTTGTAACCATTGACATCCATTTGTTTTTCCTACTATGGATGTCAATGGTTACAGGTTTTTAGCTATTTTCAAAATATCTTGTGTTTGTGTTTTTATAAGTCATAAATGTTTGGAACCACTTGAGGGCGAGTTCATAGTGCGTAATCTTACATTTTTAGTTGAACTATCGCTTTAAAATATAGATTACGCAATCTATTATTCTTTTGTAAAATATGTGTTCAAATATTGGAGTCAGTAATATTATTTTATAAAGTTTCTCATGCTCACAGTTAAAAATTACATTTTAAATGATTGTTTTTTCATTATAATCTGTTTTGAAATATTAAAAGTAGAATTTCTTACAGCTTTTATACCAGTCTTCAGTCACATGATTCTTCAGAATCATTCTTATATTTTATATTTTCTTATCAATTTTCGTATCAATGTTGAAAATGGTTGTGCTGCTTATAGTTTTTTTTGTACAATGGAAACATTATATTGTTCGATAAAGCCAATACTTCATTTTGTAGAAAACACACTATTCACTAGATAACTTAATGTCCAAGCAAATGTGATCTCGAGTATTATTATATAAATGATTATTATTAACTATAATGCTTTGTATCACTGCTTTTAGTAGGTTGGCAGGTAGGTAGATTCATTTGTCCCCTCAGGGAAATTGATTTGTGGCATTATCAGAAGGCATCACACTGAACAGGACAAAGACAACATTTTCACATTCAACATTATATAAAAAATATTAATAGATCAATAAAATAAATAGAATAAAACACAATAAACAGCCCAACTTAAAACTTCTTCTTAAGATTGTTTATCAATCTTATTGCCAGTTAGACATAAGAAAACTTATCTCCGCCCAGATGTCAGTAAGTCAAATGAAGAACCAAGTAGGTGCATTTTTAATCAATAAAGATATTTTATTGGATATTTCACCCCAAAATCAACATTTACTAACCCTTAAGTGGTTCCAAACCAGTTTGAGGTTTTTTTTTTTGTTTTTTTTTATTGGACAAAAAGATATTTTGAAGAATGTTGGAAACCTGTAACCATTGACTTCCATAATAGGATTCTTTAAAATGTATATCATTGTTAGTGTGTCTTCAACAAAATAAAATAATAAACATTCTATAAAAAAATCACAAAACTGTGCAATTGAATAATTTCTGGAACAAAAGTGATGATGGTTAGTACACATGTACATTAGCCACACACGTTTCCTCTCTATGTAAACAAAAAACACATTATTGTACTGTGATATTTATAATCCACAAAGAATTTATGCTAGAATCTTGTGTTTAGAATTTATAATCCTCTTTCTTTTTCTTCTTAGTAAATTTTAAAAAGCTTTTCAGTTATTTTATTCATTATTATATTTCCTTCCTTTCTTTTTCTAAATGAATGTTGCATTTGTGAGGGCCATCTGTGGCTGTATTCACATAAAGTATAGAGCTTTACACCCAACAAATGCATAAAAGGCAGTCCTTCAGCTGACATATGGAGGTTGAGAACAGTAGCTGTAATTTCCACTTCAAACACATAAAGACTCATATTTGCACTTCAAAACCAGGCCGTGCTACAGCCTTTAGTCCTGTTCTCACTTCTCAGACACATTTTAAACCACTTTCAGCATCCACCATCATGTGTTACCATGCTTTCCTCTGTCACTCTTCCTCTTCCTTTCAGTTAAAAAAAATGTATTAGAGGTACATTCACAAAATAATTTGATCTCTATGTAGCCTGCAGGACACAAATCTCACAGACTTGACTGAATTGACTGGCCTAATTTCAAACTGTTTAATGCTTTGTTGCCCTCTATTTCACATTCTGTCTCCTCTCATCTCTCGCTGTACTCCAGTATTCGAGAAGGACATCTGGAGCACCTGCTGGCACGAGAGCTTGTACCCGGAGACACCGTCTGTCTGTCAGTCGGAGAGAGAGTCCCAGCTGACCTGCGCCTCTTCGAGGTGTGAATGAATATAGATGCATAGTAACACTTCTCCTTTTCTCTTTTTCTTCTTGTATGTGTTGCTGTTTGCGCACATACTTCACAACAATGAACAACAGATCAAATTTAGGTTTGTAGCTAAATCTGGAGCAGTTATCTCACTGTCTGTTGTTCCTGTTAAATCATATATTTACACTGGAACTACCAGAATTCTATATACTACTAGAATGGCCTTAATGGTCTTTCTGACCATTCTTATATAAGACGTCACATCATATTTACACTTTAAAGCTTCTTTCGAGATCTTAGAATTAACCTTTTAATGTCATTACCCTAAATATACTATATTTTTGGTGATATTGCCTATAAATGTGTACAAGTTACTAGACCGCTCACGAAAGTGCATACATCATTTTGTCTGGCATGCAGGGTTATTTTAAACACACAAAATATGTTGCTTTAAAAGACATGTCTGAAGTGTAATTATGTTCGGAAAGATATGTAAGAAATTAATATTCACACATTTAGGAAAAGTCAGGGTATTGTAGTTATAATGGGGTTGTAATATGTAGCTGTAATATGGGTTTTGTTTTCAGTAAAGGTCAAAATGACAATCTAGGCAGTTCTAGTGTTAACTAAAAATAAATAAGATAAAATAAAACTGTAATAAAAAATAAAACCGTATACTGATATACTATAATTTGGTCATATTGTAATTATGTAAATATCAGGCAAAATAATTGTCTCTATCATTGCCAGATAAAGCCAACACTCCAGTCTGTAGAAACACAATTTTCTGTAACTGATTGTCTAACCAAAGGTAAATTTAAGTGATATATGGTAAATTACATCATGTACGCAGCCATGCTACCTATTTTTGCGGCTGGGGACTATTTTCAAACGTAATATCATTGTGCCTGCTGAGTCATGGTACGGCAGCAAAGTCCCTTGATTATTATGCCATGATGAGAGTATAGTTCCTAGACATATCAATCTAGATAATAGCAGCTTTTCATTTTCCTGCCCTTAGTACATGTAACATCAGAACAGTCAAGCTTTATATGAGAAAATTATCAAAATTATAATTATTATTTTTTTGAGCGAGATGCTAATGGTCTTATCTGATTCAATGATTTATGCTAAGCTAAGCTAAATGTGCTCCCACCAGACCTGTCAATTGGCTGAATGGATAAAAAATGGTAAAACTCAGCTATTTAACACGAGGAGAATTGTAAAATGAGCCTATTTCTAAAAAAAAGTGGAGTGTTCCTTTAAACTCTTAAGGTCTTTACACACTGAAGTCCGAAATTTTCGTATGTGTTTTTTCATATTCATATCTGAAAAATTGACCACCTAAACAAACCTTGCACACTGAGTCCGATTGTATTAATTAATCCAATCCGGAAATACACAAAATAGTTCAGAGTCAATTCGAGCAGCGATACTTTTCTCCAAAGTAGAAAAAGAAAGGATTATGCTACATATAGTGTTCATCCAAAACCACATAGATAGGAAGGAGAGTTCTCCTCCTTATCAACAATCTGCGCTGGATTATGCCCAAATGCAAAGTTTATTTCAGGAAATCAGTGGAATTTTGATACATTGCTTGTGATACTTCACATATTACAAACGTAAACAAATCCTGAACAGAGACTGGCAGTACCTATAGATATTATAATAGATGGCAGCTGTGTTGACATATCAGAGCAACGGACCGAAGCGGATCATGAGGCATCTAGCTTTCTATTATAATGTCTATGGGCATTACGTCAAATGTATGGACACGCACACACACTCCAAACGGCTGCTATGGAGAGAAGTGTGCCAGTCACAGAATCTGGCATAGGGGTTCTCAACTGTCCGACACATTCTTATATTATGCACTTTGCTTGTCAAAAAGTTATCTGTGGCTCAAGTGACTGCATTTGAACTGTCAAAACGCCTCTCAAAGCACTTTTTTTGGATACAAAAAATGAAAAAAAATTACCTGGTCCAAAGTTTTTTCATGACGGACAGTTTTTGGAGGCAGTGTATCAATATGATTGACACAACGTGAGGTTGAATTTATTTTTTAACATGTGAAAATTACGGATGAAAATTAGGGATTCAGTGTGCAATAACCTTTACAGCCTTTTAACCTTTTGCAGTCAAACACACCATTGACAACACTGCAAGTGGTTGAAGTACTAATGCCTGAAATTGGAGCTTTGTTCAGATGGCCTGTTAGTGAAGCTGACCCTTCTCTGCCCTGCAGTCCACAGATCTGGCAGTTGACGAGTCCAGTTTGACGGGAGAAACGACCCCCTGCACCAAGACCTCTGCCCCTCAACCGGCTGCCACCAATGGCGATATCGCGTCCCGCAGTAACATTGCCTTCATGGGGACGCTGGTGCGCTGTGGGAAAGCCAAGGTACAGTTTCATCTGATACTTTTCCCCCACAGAATTCAAACAGAGTTCATTTATAGTCATACGCGTTCCCTACTGCTTGATATTTGTTTTTGTGTTTTTGGTGTAATTGCATTTTGAAAGAGTTTTGAGTGAATGTTTGAATAAGGTACGATTTCACTTATTCACTGTGGGAAAGCCAAGGTCGTTTTGATTGTTGTTACTGATATTTGAGGAATCAGACCAGAAGTAATAATACCATAACTCTCAAAACCCTAACTTTTTTATTTTTGTTATTAAAGAATTTTGGTCTGTGTGAGATCATTTTTGAAGTTCAAAGTCACGATTCTTTCATTCCTTGCTGATTGTTTCTCTAAAGAAAATAATAATATATATTTTTTTCTTTTGTTTGTTTGATTACTTTGAACATTTATTGCATTACATAGTATTCATTCATGCATTTATTTGTTCTTCAGATTTCCTCACATAATTATACAAATCTTTTTAAAATGTGAAGATTTTGTGTTTGGTTCAAATAAATCATTGAATAAGACCTGTATATGCGTATAATTTTGCTTTTCAATTTTAGGGCATTGTTATAGGCACTGGAGAAGACTCAGAATTCGGTGAAGTGTTTAAAATGATGCAAGCAGAAGAGGTAATCAAATATAATCTAATACATTATCATAATAAAGAGATTTAAGAGAACCTAAAAACATCTTTACATAATATTTTTTTTTTCTTGTTTTTAAACAGGCTCCTAAAACCCCATTACAGAAAAGCATGGATTTGCTTGGAAAACAGCTCTCCCTTTATTCCTTGGGGATAATCGGTAGACACCTTGTTAAGATTGTCCAATTATCATTCATTGCACTTGTGTTTAAATCAGTGATGCATACCACCTTATTAAATATGCAAACTCTCGTTTCTGTTCTGTCACACTCTACACGCTCTCTGTGACGGCTTTAATATATTTCTCATTTTCAGGGGTGATCATGTTTGTCGGGTGGCTTCAGGGAAAGTACATTCTGGACATGTTCACCATAGGTGTCAGGTATGCCTTTAATCATTGAGTCCAGCACAGAGACTGATGTTCCCAAAAGGGATCTAACTTCACATGTGGTGTGGGTTTCGTCATTTTAAGTGTCATGTCTTTGTTGTTCACTTCAGCCTGGCGGTGGCAGCAATCCCAGAAGGCCTTCCCATCGTGGTGACGGTGACTTTGGCATTAGGAGTGATGAGGATGGTGAAGAAAAGGGCGATTGTTAAGAAATTACCCATAGTGGAGACGCTAAGTATGATCTCTATTAGTTATTTATTTTATTATTTATTAATATTTTTATCATTACAACTACTACTACTATCATTATTATTATTATTATTATTATTTTATTGTTGTTGTTATTTTTAGTAACTATTTATTATTGTTTATTTTATTATAATTTAGTTAGGTAATTAGTTATTATATATTATATAATATCTGCATTCGTTTTGCTTTATATAGACCATTTTGAGGGATGTAAACAAAAACAATGGTCCCAGCGTATTTTCCTGTTTTCTATTTTGTAATTTCTATAGCTTCCGAGAATCCAAAAAGAGCCACATATTGATAATGTTATGATAACATTAAGTTATGATTGAATTACCTCCTGTTACAGTTATGAAATAGTTTGAAAACAAGCAGGAAATGTTTATGGGCCAATGACATGACCACATTGAAATGGTCTTTTTCAGTTTAAATGGAAAAAGGAGTTTCATCATTTTTGCCTATAATATCTTGGGATAGTAGTATTTTGAAGTCTAATAGATTAAAGTTTCTCAAAATGCAGCTTGCCTCATCCATTCAATTATAAAAGTGAAATGCATAAACCGGCCAGATTATTGTTGGCTGTCTTTTATCAAGTGACACTGACTTTTCAGCAAAATCCCATTTCACAGCTTTTCTAACCATTTTCCACACTTGTTTCATGCTATCTGTGACCTTCTGAGAACAGATAAATGAAATGTTCACAAAACACGGATCAATGGAATACAAGGACAGTCTGTAAATGATCTGTAATCTATTGTCCAAGCATCTCTCTGTTTAACGTGCAGACAAAGACCTTGTGCGGTTCCTTCCTGTTCGTCTGCTAGTGCTCGCAGGAGAATAAACAAAAGTCACTTTAGTGGTTTCTCCCCTCAGTGGCGTTACATAATCAGTCATATGAGAATCGCTCAGCCCACAGAGTCAAATGACCAGCCACAGTCACTCTCAAAATGCAGAGTGGACACATTAAATCCAAACGCTTTTGTGGGTGTCTGAAACGTTTAACGTATTTATGAAATGTTTAATTTATTGCTTAGAATCATTTTTAAATGTGACCTTAATTTCTCTAGAAATCATTTTAGGCTATGTTACTGTGTATATTGTGAACAGTCATTATTATGAGTGTTTGGCATTGTTTGAAGAACAGAAAACTGTGTTTGCATGTGGGTTCAGGCTTAAAGGGATAGTTCATCCAGAAATGAAAATGTAACTATATTAAATTATTTACTTGCCTTAAATTGGTTGCAAACCGAGTTTCTTTAGTCTGTTGAACACAAAACAAGATATCTTGAAGAAAACTGAGAACATATAACCATAGATTTTCATAGTAGGAAAAACAATTACTATGGAAGTCAATGGTTTGTTTTTGGGTGAACTGCCCCTTTAACTGTTTTCTGTAGATATTTCAAGAATATAAAGGGGCTATTTTTCCCCATTCATTTTCTCATAGGAATTTTAAAAAAAAGTCTTTGCTAAAGTGTTATAATCCATGAACCAAACCATGAACCAAACCAACCTGATGGATCACATTGTTATGTAACTTGAAGCAAAATAAGGTGTGAAAATCCGACAAAAAAAACAAAGGGTCAAGACGTAAGTTCCATGAAGAGATATATAAAACTATTGGTAACACTGTAGTTTATCTACCAATTTTCACTATTATTAAGATATTAGTCTTGTCTTAGTACTTATAAATCTAATCTTATCCAATACCTACCCTTTACCAAATACCTAGCAATAATAAGCAGCAAATTAGTAGTTTATTGATGCAAACTCATAGTTATTTCATATAGTCATGGTTTATTAATAGTGAGTATTGTACCTGAAAATAAAGTAGGACCAAACTATTTATTTGAAAGCTTTTCAGTCATTGTTAAAAAGCAGCTTCCCTATAGAGAAAATGAGTGGAGTTTTTACTGTTGCACTTCATTGGCCAAGCACCATCAAGAACTATTTTGTAAAATATATTTAGGCAATTATTATAAGTTTTTAAAATTAATATAAAATTTCCCACAAAAAATCTGATTAAATTGTTTTTTTAAATATATAATTTCTCATTGTTTTTTTGTATGTTTTATATAAATAAAAGTTATTATTATATTAAATATAAGATATTATTAGATAGATATATTATATTATGAATAAACTAAATTGGCCGTAGTGCGTGTGTGAATGTGATCATGTATGGGTGTTTTCCAGTACTGGGTTGTGGCTAGAAGGGCATTCGCTGCCTAAAACATATGCCGGAATAGGTGGCGGTTCATTCCACTGTGGCGACCTCTGATAAAAAAGGGACTAAGCTGAAGGAAAATTTATGAATTATATTATATAGTTTCAACTTCAAAGTACTATGTGAAAACCCCATCATGTAGATTTCTTTGTGAAGTATTATTTAATCTCTTTTGATATCAGGTCTCATTTGCATTCTCTCTTGAACATTGTGATGAATTTTATGGAAATCGGAATATCTTAGTTGTGTGTATTAAGTCGGGAAACTCTCTCTCTCTCTCTCCTCCTCCTCCTCCTCCTCTCTCTCCACTCCTCAGGCTGCTGTAATGTGATCTGCTCAGATAAAACAGGCACTCTCACTAAAAATGAGATGACAGTCACTCATCTGTTCACCTCTGATGGTCAGCACGCTGAGGTAAGAGTCCTGACAAGCCAATAAGGAGGACATGACACTAGCACATGTGATGTTTTTGCCACCAAACTATACCCAAATCTACCTAAAAAGTGTGATCTGGGTGTCAGTTCATCCATAATAACAGTGAACACATCCATAATAAGACAGGCACGTGGACCTCTGTTCATATATGAATTGGTCAAAAGGTGTTTTTATATATTTACTCTGCAAAAAATGTTATTCTTACTTAGACTTTTTGTCTTGTTTCTAGTTCAAATATCCTAAATCAAGAAGCATTTTCTAGATAAGCAAAAAAATATAAGGAATAATGAAGTGAGTTTTTCCTTAAAACAAGCAGAATAATCTGCCAATGGTGTAAGCAAAATAATCTTATGTCGAAGCGAAAATAAGATTATTTTGCTTATTTTGTTCATTTTAAGGAAAAACTCACTTAATTTTTACACATAATTTCTGAAAACAAGACTATATTTTTTGCCTGTCTAGAAAATTCCTCCTGATTTAAGGATTGTTAGGTATTTGGACTAAAAAGCATTTTTTTTTTGCAGTGTCACTTTGCTGAAAAACTGGACTAACAACTTCTAGCAGAGAAAATTTGTGTCTTATTTCCACTTGCATTCATCAGAAATTGACTCATTTTGAAACTTTGCATTACACTTGTGGCAAATAATCGCACATGCTGTTGTGTAGGTGCTTTGAAAATAAACCCTAACCCAAAGTGCAAATGTGCACTTGAACACACTGCAACCTCATTTCAAAAGCATCAAGTGAAACGCTTTTATTGGTGTCTGTTACCAAAGTGGCTAGAAGTTGACATTGAATTGATTAAAACTGATACATGTTAATAAATGTGAAAAAGTGCTGATTTCAAACAGTCAACTTAAAAAAAAAATCAATACAGTTGAAGACTAAATTATCAGCCCTTCTGTGAAATTGGTCATTTTACTAATATTTCCAGTGTACTGTTTTACAGAGAAACATATTTTTCAACATAATAGTTTTAATAACTAATTTCTAATAACTGATTTCTTTTGTCTTTGCCATGATGACAGATGACAGTTTTGCAAGATACTAATATTCAGCTTAAAGTGCAATTTAAAGGCTTAACTAGGTTAATTGGGTTAACTAGGCAGTTTAGGGTAATTAGACAAGGCTTTGGACGACAGTGGCTTGTTTTGTAGCCAACAAAAAATAAGTTAGGGGCTAATAAAAAAAAAATCCTTGTTCTGTTAAAAATTACTTTTAACAGAAAATATTTAGACTTACATCTTTGTATTCAACTGTATCTACAAAAATAACTTTATTTTATTATCAACAAAACATTACCAAAAGTAGTATATTTCCCCAAAAAATATTGGGCAGCACTGTTTTGGACATTAATATTAATAAGAAATGCTTCTTGACCACCAACTCATTATAGAAAGCAGCTTTTACAAATCTTAAAACGTTTTTAATAAAAAAGGTTTTCTCTGTGTTTTTGATGAAACAAATCTTGCTTTAGTGACCATAAAAGACTCTAAAAGATATATATTATTATTTGCCACCTTAAGAAATATATATATTTTGATTGTATACAGAACAAACTACTGTTAAACTACCAATAACTTGCCTAATTAACCTAATTTGCTTGGTTAACAGAATAACCTAAAGTCTTAATTGAAATACTAGCAATAATCTATATCAATATTAGAATAATCTTGCAAAACAGGTAGTAACATATTATGTACTGTCATAATAGCAAATACTAAAGAAATGAGTTTTTAGAAATTAGTTATTAAAACTATTGTTTAAAAATGTGTTGAAAAAAGAAGATTTAAGCATTAAACTTTGTAATAATCTTAAATAATCTTAAACTTTTTAAGCAGCGAAAAAAAAAAAAAAAAAATTGTACAGCCTTCAGGTTTCATTTGTCCTGTAGCCATTACCATTAGTGTTAATAGCTGCAGAGTTTCATCAGCCTGACTGATCTTAAGAGCAGCATTTCTGAGGAACATGAGTGTTTCAAAAGTCTGATGGTTTCAGTCTTGAGTTCATTGTGCTATAATAAATAAGGTCGGTCCTCCCAGTTAGCTGTGTTCAATTCAAGTTTTCTTGTAAATCGCTTTTCGCTATAATTATTGTTCTAAAGCAGCTTAACAAAAGGTGCATGTTATTACATTACAGTGAAATTGAAGATCGAGTTTCTCACTTTTTAAATCTACTAGGTCGTTCCACCCAGACCTATTACTTCATGTTTTTGTATTTCACTTCCCTGTGGGCTTCCAACAGAGACTGCTGGAATTTTTCCCTTAATTTCATTTTCATCTAAGGTGTTATACTTGCTTTGTGGGACTCTTATTATGAAAACAGGAGCTGCTTTGACACAATCTACATTGTAAAAAGTGCTATATAAATAAACTTGAATTGAATTGAACTGCTGTCAAAAGACTCGTAAATATCATCTAGCGTCAGTATTCAAGCCTTGTGTGGCGTCGAGCTTGAGTGTGTATTAAAGATTGTAATAACTTAATTCAGAAGAACTTTATTTTGACTTGCATTGACATTGCCAGGCCCTTGTCTTTAAACCCAATTCCTCAAAATACCTTTCTAAAATAGACTACTAATTATGATCAACCAGTTTTTCTATTGTCTTTGACGGTTCCACAAAGAATCCATCCATGGAACTTTTTAATTGCACAGGAGTTTTTTTTAAAGTGGCAGTTCTTTAGATTATTAAAGAACTATTAAAGAAGATTATTATTATTGTTATTGTTATTTACACTAAGAAATAATTGGTTATTTTCAGATCTGATCTCTGAAAGGTTCTTTGCGGAAGCAAATGGCTTATTTGTTTATGGCATAACTGCAAAAACTCGTTCTTAGAACCTTTGTCTATCCTATATTTTATTCCTACATTGAATACCCTTTGTCGGGTCGTGAAATCTTTGGAAAGTTGATTTAATTCAATTCAAGGTCAAATCAAGGTTAAGGTTTAAAAAAATTAACTAGTATTTAAGTTAAATTTGCGTTAGTCTGGAGGAAGATGCATAGCAGACAGGCTGATTGCCATTGAAAATTTACTTTCTGCCACCCGGAGGCGCTTACGATTGTCAATAATACTGGTATCCACCATAACAGCTTTAATCAAAGCAGCGCTGAACTCTCAAACGGTTCTTTACCAGCCATTATAAAAAAGATGAATTGCAATTAACTTTGAATCTTTTCTCAAGACGTTTTTTTTTTTTCTTTTTTTTTAAGCTGCATTCATATTAAAACACTTGCTGCGTTTAGATAGTGAAACGTGCAGTGTTCATGTTTGTTCAACAAAGTCAATACCTTTTAGAAAATGTATTTGTGGTGGTTAGTTTTGATGTTATGGCGATCTGTCACAAATAATTCAATGTATGGAAACCTCCGCCATTGGCGAGCTGTCTTAGCTAACAATGCTATCTGGTAATTGTCTGTATTGGTTGGTGCCTCTTGATAGTTAGCCTTAAATATGACACTTCTTAAAGCTGCAAATGCACTTTCAATTTGACTAGCATTAAGATTTTTTTAAAATTTCTTTGACAGGTCACTGGCATCGGGTACAACAACTCTGGAGAGATTTTAATGGATGGAGAAGTGGTGCATGGCATCTCCAACACCTCCATCAGCAAGATCGTGGAGGTAAGGCTGAGCAGAGAATATTATGCAATGCAGAGTTGCTCTAGTACTTTTAATAATGTGGCCCTTTTTGTTCGGTTTCTGCAATTCTGTAGGTTGGCTGTGTGTGCAATGATGCTATGATCAGACACAATACCCTGATGGGACGTCCCACTGAAGGCGCGCTCATCGCACTGGCTATGAAGGTAAATTATGGTGCCGTTCTGCATGATAAGCTGTTATTGGTGCTCTTTAGTGATACTACATGCAAATCCTGTATCATAACTAATCCCAAGCAGTGTGGTTGGACATGCCTGTTGTCTCTGCCCACCTGTCCAGACACGAGGCAGCAGCCTGTGGAAATAAATGTCTGCCTGCCTGATTGTCACCTTGTGCTCACCTCATTTTGGCAAACAGAGAGCGTTCGAGTCGGGTCTTCTCGCTCATGCTAATTAAGATGAGCAGACAAGCTTTCACACCCCATAGAACAGGTTTCTGTGGCAACAGCATCTCCCCTGAGGGTCCCGGTTGTGTTAACGTCTGGTACACTAATAACATTGTTTTCACCACAGGGACATTTACATGGGGATTAAACTGAGAAAAATGTCATGCAAATCCGCAGATGAAAGAATCTCGATTTTTATGTTTCTCAAGAAAATATGAGTGGGTCTCGTTTGTGCAAGACCATGATACTAAGAAATGAATTGAGGTGAAAGCACATTGGAATCGTCATTTTAGCTTTTGTGGGCTACAATTTACATTTTTACCTAATTTAGTTAAGGCATCCCCTTGCTTCAGTTTCAGCAACAACTTTGGTTGATCACATATTGACCTTTTTTTTATATGCCTGCTTATTTATTTATTTTTATTCACCATAGAATGGAAATCTAGATATACCTACACACAGATGAAAATGACATTCTGTAAGCCTAAAAAAAAAAAAGATCCTCATTGTCAGGTAAATCTTTCAAGTGTAAAAACCTAATGAAAACCCGGCCAATCACACACCCCAGACTGCGTTTGATTGACCACAACGTTTTCTAGGGAAATTACAACAACCCACCTTTTTTCCTTAATTTCATTTTCATCTAAGGTGTTATACTTGCTTTGTGGGACTCTTATTATGAAAACAGGACCGGCAGGACAGGGGTAATGTTAAGCAGCAGGCACAGACATCTCATCACAGTTTGCGCAGGAAATATGGGAATCATGATGTAATATAAATTTATTCTACAGGCTGTACATAATTGAGGGGCAGTCATGAAGACCACTCACTGACTCCTAACATGAACCACTCTCCTGTCATTCAACAAGGCATCTGCTTAAATAGTTTTTTGACAACTGAAGTATGATTATTTTACATGCATGTATTTCAGAGTACATCTTTCTGTGTGTGTGTGTGTGTGTGTGTGTGTGTGTGTGTGTGTGTGT
>CAIGQW010055978.1:5858684-5868755 GCA_903798125.1 Danio choprae | reverse complement strand
ACACACACACACACACACACACACACACACACACACACACACACACACTTTTATCTTGGTGTATATGTGATGTATGTGTCTCTGTGTGTTTCTCTGTGCGTGTGTGTGTCTCTTATTAATTAACGGCAAGCTTAATTAACATAAATTCTGATATCTCTGTTTGCTTATTGAGCTGTAACTATCTACTTCAGATTCTCTCTCTCTCTCTCTCTCTCTCTCTCTCTCTCTCTCTCTCTCTCTCTCTCTCTCTCTTTCTCTCTCTCTCTCTCTCTCTCTCTCTCTCTCTCTCTCTCTCTCTCTGTCTCTGTCTCTGTCTCTCTGTGTGTGTTAAAAAAATAAATCTAATGTAACCAATATATACAATTTAATTTGTGTCATTTAGCTAAATTATGAACATTTTATAATTCTGTTATAAATTATTATATATTTGTCTTTGTATTACTAATTGCATTTGTCTTCTTCTTCTTCTTATAATTATTATATTAATATTAATAATAACAATAACAGTGATAAATAATAATAATAATAATAATAATTATTATTATTATTATTATTTATGCAAATTAATAATAGCTCATACATTCTTATTTTATACTTTTTCATAAATAAAAAATGTATAATTATTTAAGCTATAAACACGCCCCTAAAATATATAGATGCATGCACATACTTGATTAACTAAATTAAAACGCATATAATTTTATATATCTTAATTTTTAACTAATTGTTTATTCCCTCTATTAGGGCTAGGCCAAGCCAGCTCTGCGTTGGTTGTGGAAATTCAAAATTGAACTATGATTGGCTAAGATTGGCAATGAAAATTTGAAGAATGTGCTTCAACGGCATACTAAGAGCTGCAGAAAAAACTAATTTCAGGCAATTGATGAATAAAAGTTCACTATATATTATATAGCACACCTCCTGTCTAGTAAGCACAAGCTCATCTTTCCAATTCAGTTTATTTAATTAGGAAATTCATCATGTATTATCATTCATGTCGTTAAAGCAGCTAAACAATACGTCACATAGCATTACAAATACCCTAGGCAAGTCATTCATTGTAAAAAAACAAAACAAAACAAAAAAACATTTAAATTAATGTTTGAATAAATACAGTTTTCATGCATTCTTGCTTCCATAACGGCAAAATGCGTAGCTTTAGTTTATATAATGTCTATTCTAAAAAGCTGCAGGTCAATGAATAACAAATCTAATGAAACTTAATGGCTAAGTAGAAATCCATTGTAAACATCTGATGATTATTATGCCCTATTCTCATCTATTCTGTTTTGCTCTCTCCACCGCAGCCAGTCGACTGGGCCTCTACACCAAAGGCTCGCAGTGTTTGTCTGGAGATGAAGTTGACCAGATGGACATCCAGCATCTCTCACAGATAGTGCACAGGGTATGAACACGCTTTCATCAACTCTAATCTGCTTCCAAAGATTTACAGTCCAAAGGCCCCGCAGCCAGGTTTGGCACTTGTTTTGGGTCCACAAGTGTTCAGCATTCTTGATTATTAGCTGATACAAATGTGAAAAAGTACAAAGCCATTGCAACAAGATATGCATGATACTGGGTTGATATTTTAAACTCATTTTGCCATCTAGGCGATGCCTTTTTTTGTTTGGGTTTTCTTGGAAAGTGTAGTAACTCTATACTGTACATAAGACTGTCATGACACCTTTACAATCATGACATGGCATTTTAGTTGAGGTCAAGGAAAATATTAATGAAGCTGTTATAAAATTCATGGCACAATTATAATGAAGGTAATTTTTGATGCATTTATGACAAGTTATTTTGTCCTCATACTGTCAAGTTGTCATGACAAAAAAATCTCAAACAATGTCATCTTTGCATTGACATAATTGAGTGATACAAGTGCCTTATTTGTTATTTCGCCATAAGCGATTGCCTCGCTGTGACCATTAAATCAAATTCGACTTGGGACTGTATTACACCAATAAATGCTGAAATTCTAAGCAGCATTTTAGGACTGGCGTCTGTCACAAAATCCACAGTTCCCATTTGTTTATTTCATTCATTCCTTTAGTTATGTGTTTTACTTTCATCTTACTGGGCTAAGACCTACAGCGCCACCATATGACTAAATCATGATACTGTATTGGCATAAGGAATGGACTATTAATAATAGTTTACTGAGTCTGATGGATATTGTTCACAATTTCTAGGTTATTCAAGACAGTGAATCTAAATGATCATTAAAGGTATAAAAATTAATATCTTGACTATAGTGACCTAATTTAACACTGATATTAATATGGTCACGTTTTGTTAATCTTTAAAAATAAATGTCTCACGCTTAAGGAATTCCTCCAATTTTGTATCTGGAAACGAGTCAAATTTGCAGCTCTGCGCAGTTTTGTGGCAAACAACATAAACATGGATTCCTGCATTTTAAATGTATTTATTTGTGTTTGTATTACTTCATGTGCATTGTTTGAAACAGTAGATTTATTTATTTTTTTCAAGGTATTATTTTGCTTGCACTTGGAAAAATTACCCAACAGGGATCCATGATTACCTTGTTTTTCGCAAAACCAAATAAACTTATAAGCAAAAAATGAATAAGCAAAAACGATTTGCCAAAAATATCTTATTGCAATTTTGTTTTCTGACAGATACTGATTTGATTTGTGATTTTAATTTTGTGAAGTCAATGTTCGGATCCATATTCTCGATAATGTGCAGCACACACTTTAAATAAAAAGTGTACAACATACTTAACTGTATATATAAATATATATTTAGCTAATTGCGATGTTACAGGATTTACAGTGAGTTTTTGAAATCACGATATTCAGTCGCAATGATAATAAATAATTGAAGCCGTTAAAAATAGTATTATGGTTTATCTTGAAGCCGGTAATCATGACAACACTAATCACTATACAGGTAAAAATTCATCTCAAGCAAATTGCTGACCTTACAAGTAATATCAGCATATTTTTCCATATTCAGGGTGTCTTAAAGTCTTAAAATGCCTTAAATTTCAAAAACTAAATTTTAGGTTTTAAAAAAGTCTTAATTCACTAAAATATTCATTTGTAGGTCTTTAAACGGGTCTTAATTTTCCAATGTCCATGTAAAGCTACCCAATCAACAAAAAGCTTTTAACAAAACTCTATTTATAACTCTATTTATAACTGTATTTGCCAATGTGGTTTTATTATCTTCCTCACAATAGCATTTGTAAGTTCTCCATGTGTTTATAGACCATATGTGGTGAGGACGCTGGCCTGTACAGACTGTTGTACATTTTAGATTATTATAGTTTTTTAAAGTTTGTCAAGGTAAAGTTATATTGAATAAATGTGTATGTATGGTTAGCTTGTTTTGACACATTATTTAAGAAGTAATCATGTGCATGTATTTTATCATTTTATCAAAAGTGCATGTAAAAATCCTTAGATTTAGCCCTGTATAAGTCTGAAATTTCATTCATAGTGGTCTTAAATAGGTCTTAAACTGTCTTAAATTTGACTTGGTGAAACCTGCAGAACCCGTCTTATTTGGCTGATGCCGATATTTACATTTCAAGCAATGATTGACAGATCTTGAGCCTTCTGATAATATTAAACATCTATACTTGCCACAATGAGTGGTGTCATGTAAATTAATTTGTCAATTGTCTATCTGCAGATAGTTGTGTTCTACAGAGCCAGTCCTAGACACAAGTTAAAGATAGTCAAGGTAAGTGCATCAAACTGGTTGTTTGCAATCATATTATGGAGTGTGTGTGGTTTTTTTTTTAAATGCTCTTTCTGGCTTTAGTCTTTACAGAACATCGGTGCGGTTGTGGCCATGACGGGAGACGGTGTTAATGACGCAGTGGCTCTGAAGGCAGCAGATATCGGTGTGGCAATGGGTCAAACTGGCACCGATGTCTGCAAAGAGGCAGCAGACATGATCCTGGTGGACGACGACTTCCAGACTATCTTGTGAGCTTTTGCTTTTTCTTGTTTTCTGAGCGTACTGTTGTGACATTTGAGCTTATATGTCACTTGTTTCTCGCCCCAGGTCTGCCATCGAAGAAGGGAAAGGGATTTACAACAACATTAAGAACTTCGTGCGCTTTCAGTTGAGCACGTGAGTTGGCGAGCTCCCATGAGAAATTATAAAAAAATAACTATTTAAATTCAAGTTAGATTAAATACTTTATTCATACATCTGGAAAATTCTGACTTAAATAGGGCTGCACACGTTTCATCATCGATATCTCAATGTGCCAATCTGCAATAGTCACATGGCAGGATCTACAATGTTGAGTTGGGATTATAATAACCAGGAATCCCAGTTAAACCCTATAGAGTAAAAGATTTTCGTTTAGACCCGTGACTAAGATATTAAGTGAATTTAAACCAAGAAAAGTTAAGATTTAACAAATATTAATTGTATTTATTAATTAAAATGAATACAATACAGTTGAATACAATGTTATTTTGCATTTGATTAATATTTAATTTCTGTTCTTAAGTGCTGAGACTCCACAGAAAACCAAATTATTTTAATTATCTTGTTCTATTGTATTCATTTATGCTTGCAAATTGTTTATGTTTTGTGTAGATGTATGATTTGTTTTCCAAGTAGAGATATTTAGGTAATTGTTTGTGAAATTATGATCATATTGCAAAATATATTGCAGAAAATCAATATATCACAATGTTTTTTTCCAATATCGTGCAGCCCTAGATTTAAAGTTGCTTTCATTCAATAAGCAAGTTTTTTTTGAACCAGAAATGCCACCACCTTCTCCCAAAAAATAATAAGACAATGTACAAGAGCCATTATTGTGGAAATATTTCTCTTTTATATAATAGAAAATATTTGCTTTTTACATTAGAGTAAAATTTTAAGTCAGAATTTGCCAGGTGTATGAATAATTTTGGGCTTGACTGTATATATAGCATGCACACACAATTATAATCTTAAATCTTTATACTTTTTTTTCTATCCTATAAACTGCTGGGGTCTTTAACCTATTTGTCAGCAGGACATTTTTAATCATTTAAATGACAATATCACAGTCATATATTGACATTTTATTTCCACAATTATTAAAATCAAATTCAAATTTAACTAATTATTTTATATAAAATGAAACATTTAATATGTGTATATGTAATTACATTTGTAACTAGATACCAAAATGTAATGTCTTGCCTTTGACCAAAATGTCATTAGTGTCACTTGATTCATTTAATGCATTTTTGCTGAATGGAAGTAAATATTTATAATTTAAAAAAATATTTTTTATTTATTATTATGTAATATAATTTTATTAATACACATGTAATTATATACTATTTAAATTTTTTATTAATAATTGTTATTTATATTTTTATATATTCATATATTTTAAACATTTAATTAACATTTTATACTGTATACTTAGTGCAATTAAAATAGTGCAATTAAAATAGTTGAAATAAAACAATTAAGACTTTCTCCAGAAGAAAAAAGATTATAGAAAATACTGTGAAAAATTCCTTCCTCCATTAAACATCACTTGAGAAATATTTGAAAAATAATTTATATTTCACAGGAGGGCTAATAAATCTGCCTTCAACTGTATATGCATCATTCTCATCCTAGTACTGAACACTTTCTATGCTTAATCTCTTTAGGAGCATCGCTGCCCTCACCCTCATCTCGCTGGCGACGCTTTTGAACTTCCCCACCCCTCTGAATGCCATGCAAATCCTCTGGATCAACATCATCATGGACGGCCCGCCAGCCCAGAGGTAACAAACTGACCACAAACGCATTTATAACCACCAAAGTGCAGGGCAACAAATGTTATGTCAGGAGCGCTGAAATTGGCTTGTGTCAAAGTAACAGCAAACTTAAATTTTTCTCCTAGTTTGGGAGTGGAGCCTGTGGACTGGGACGTGATCAGGAAACCCCCGCGAAACGTCCGGGACAGCATCATCACACGCAGTCTGATAGTGAAAATCCTGGTGTCGGCCTTCATCATCGTCTGCGGGACGCTGTTTGTGTTCTGGAGAGAAGTACGCAATACTCATGTGATGAAGGCATTTGTGTCCTGCTTTGTTTTTCATTTGTGTTCCATTTGTAGTCAAAACAGGCCATTAGGAAAATGACTAAACCATTTGTTTAGCCTGTCCTTGTTTTTGTTTGAGGCATCATGCGATTTTGATTATATATGAGCTTTGTTGTTGTTGTTGTTTTTTTGTCTGTCTGCTTGAGAATTAATATCGAGCCAGTGCAATTACCCTGCTCAGACTCTAATTGGTTCAAAACGCTTTAAAAGAGAGCTTTAAAATGATTAAGGTTGTTTTTCTCTGGGTAAAGTAGCATTGAATCTGTTCTGGAAAATAATGAGGTTCAAAATAATGAACATTAAATCGGATGAAATAATTCAGGGTTGATACGGGTGCTGGAAATCCTTGAAAATGCTTTATTATTAGTCTGCTCTTTTCAAGGTTTGTTTTCAAGTGCTTGAAACTGCTTGAACGTTTAATTGTTTTGCTTTCATAATAATCATTACTTATTTAGTAAGGTAAATTATTAACTATTTAAATAAATAAAATTAATATTTTTGCTTTTAAAACTCTGCAGTCTGTAGCACAATCTGAATGTTGTTGTTTTTTTTATATTATTAATATTGAAAATAAATATAAAATTAAAATGAAAGATATATGAAAGACACATTTAAGATGCGAGTAAATTGCATATACGAGAGTAAATAACTGTCAATGTTGGACTTGGGGCAAGCATGCTATAAAACATTTTCTTTTAAATACTGTCCATACTATAGAATACTATAATGAATAGCATATGTATATATAATATGTATATGTAATGTAATGCATAAATATGTAATTTGCCACCGTAGCAAAGTTCTGGAAAAGTTTGAAAATGCACCTGGAAAGTGCTTGAAAATTGCTTAAATTTGACATTGGAAAAGGAAGAACCCTGAAAATTTGCCTCCTGAAAGCTAGAAGACTAGTAGAAGGTTTTCAAGGAAACCATAAAACATGTCCTAGATTTTTTAAGGTGAATTTTATTAATTTTAAACTTTATTCTAATAAAAATGTTTCCCCCCTAGCTGCGGGACAATGAGATTACTCCACGGGACACCACTATGACGTTCACCTGTTTTGTGTTCTTCGACATGTTCAATGCTCTCAGTTCCAGATCGCAGGTAAACAGACATGGAAATGCATATTTCTTGTGTAATTTCTCATGAGACGTATTAAGAACATGCAGTGGACTTAATCTTAAACACTGCCACCTGCTGTGGGGATTATGAGCCGTGTTGTTTACAAAGTTAAAAACGGCAGAATGTGTGTTTGATGAACGCTTGAGGCTGTCAGTGACTCATCAGAGCTCTGTGTTTCTGTCCTCCTGCAGACGCGGATGGTGCATGAGATGGGCTTATGCAGTAACAGGATGTTCTGCTATGCTGTTCTGGGCTCCATCATGGGCCAGCTACTGGTCATCTACTTCCCACCCCTGCAGAGTGTCTTTCAAACGGAGAGCCTCAGCATTTTAGGTAGGCCACCAAAACAATAGAGGAAAGCCCACTACACGACACATGATCTGAATAATTTGCAGGGTTGTCACAGGATATTTCTGGAATATCCTGTAATTTTGAAAGGTCTTGTTGTTCTCATAGTGGCTTTTAAAGGTCCCATGCAATTAAAATAAAATACAATTAGATGTTCGTTTCAGTTAGAAAATATAAAGCTTGTATAAAGATCCAAAGCTTGCAGTTTGTCACTTCCGCCTAAAATGTATCAACCATTTTTTTTCACGTCACCTCATACTTCTGTTTCTCATCAAATCTTGACCAATCAAATGCTCTCTAGTATCTGACATGCACCGCCCCCTTTAAGACACTTCTCATTTGCTTTTCATTTGATGCGCCTGATCTCAACCACATTCACTGGCAAAATGCTATTGGCTGTGAAACGCTATTGGCTGTTTTTTTAAAGAGGAGTAGCTACTCTGTCCCACCCTCTCTCCATTTTTCAGTTGAGATTACGTCAAAAATAGTATAAAACATGCACATTTCCAAGCACATCAGCAGACCTTTAAAGTCATACAAAATCATATTCAAGGTAAAACCCTTTTTAATATTTTTATTATTTTAACATGTTAGGTTAATATTATATTATTATACAGTATAAGTACTGCAGTGGCCCATTTATATGAGAATTCAGCTTTTTAGTCAGTGAAAGTCTGGGAAAAGTCAGCGAACTTGATATTTGGCTTAAAGTGGGAACCACTTCTGATCACTAATTCATTCATTCACTTTCTTTTCGGCTTAGTTCCTTTATTAATCAGGGGGTTGCCACAGCGGAATGAACCACAAACTAATCCAGCAAATGTTTTACGCAGCGGATGCCCTTCCAGCTGCAACCCATCACTAGGAATGATCACTAATTATTAGTAATTTTGGGTTACTAATGAATAAGAAAATGGGACTGATCATTATTTGTCTGTGTGAAGTTACGTTTTGTTTATAGATAAACTGGTTGACCCAAATTTTTCTCCTTTACTATGAAGCTTGTATGTGTTTTGTGGTTGGAGGCACCTAATGGGTGTGGAAGAATATTTTGAATACACTTTTACTTTTAAATATTTGTCTTAAAATGTATTTTTAGCAATTGTATGTCTTTTTTGTTTGTTTTATATTTCTATTTAGCTTTATTTTTTTCTGTGTTTGTGTGTTTGTGTGTTTGTGTGTGTGTGTGTGTGTGTGTGTGTGTGTGTGTGTATTAGTTTAAGTTTAAGTATGGTTGAAGAAACCAAGAAAAAAAGCTTTTAATTTATTTAGCTTATTTAGTTTTATTTAATTTAACTATATTATTTTAGCTTTATTTGAGTTTTAAAAAATGTAGTTTTATTTTATGCAACAATAACAATTCTGGACTTGCATCAATTTTTTCAACCTCTCCTGTCATAAAAGCTATACGGATTCAGAAATTAGTTCTTATTAGTAAATTAGTTGGAAGTTCTCTTTCAAATGTTCAAAATCCTTTCACCTAATGAAGTGTTCAATCATTTATTACCTAAAAATAAATACTAGCATGTAATTAACTTGAACCTATTTTTTCTTCTTTGTGTATTGCATTGTTCTTTTAGACACATGCTTTTATTATGTTTTGGATAGGAATGCTTACCATAACTTGTTCACTGATTTGTGTTCTCTCCATGCAGATCTGCTGCTGCTGTTTGGCCTCACGTCCTCTGTGTGCGTGGTGTCCGAGATTATAAAGAAAATAGAGAGACTTCGATGTGGCAGCGAAAAAATGTCAGACATGGACAGTGAGTTCCATGACGTATGACACACATTGTGTCCCTCTCAGGCTGGGGCGCGTGCTGTGGAATATGGCTTGGACAGCTCTCAAACCATATAAACAGTCCGGAGCAACTAGTCTGGTCCCACTTGTACGTACAGGTCCTACTTTAAGGTGGAGACCAGCAGCTGATGGTGGAGCAGTGACCTGGTCCTGGCTGAAATGGCATCTCCGACACTCTTTAGTGGAGATGTTGTGGTGTGCTGCTTTAAGACTGTACTACTACCCATAGCATCTGGGCCAACTTTATTATTTATGAGATACTGTATCTGTCCATACAGTGGCTGTCTTGATTTCATGATTGAGGGGATTTATTTTTTTAGCATTATTATCCTATTAAAATGATTTTGATCTGTTGAAACATTTCTGGTTAGAGGTTTGTGGAACAATATGGATAATGCCTTTTCTGCATTCCAGTTTTCCAAATTATGCTTGAATCATCATCGATTTTGCTTTCAGAGAAGGTTGTGTGCTCTTAAAGGGATAGTTCACCCAAAAATTTAAATGTGCTTGCCCTTAAGTGGTTCCAAATCTCCCCCTCCCCATTGAAACAGAAAAGAAGATATTCTGAAGATGTCCAGACATGTAGTCATTGACAATCATTATAGGAAATACAATTCTGTGGAAGTCAATGGCTTACAACATTCTCCGATGCATCTTCTTTTGTGTTCAAGGGATAGTTCACCCAAAAATGAGAATAACCTCATTCCAACAGAAA
>CAIGQW010055978.1:5836014-5858674 GCA_903798125.1 Danio choprae | reverse complement strand
CTTTTGTGTTAAAGGGATAGTTCACCCAAAAATGAGAATAACCTCATCATCTACTCTCCCTCATGTGGTTTAAAATTTGCATGAGTTTCTTTCTTTTGTTAAACAGAAAAGAAGGTGTTTTGGAGAATGTTGGTTGATGGTACTCATTGACTTCCATAGTAATTTTTTTTCCTACTATTAAAGTCAATGTGTACCATCAACCAACATTCTTCAAAATATCCCAAAAATGAAAATGTGCTTGCCCTTAAGTGGTTCCAAATCTTTTTTGTCCCCTTCGTTAAAACACAAAAGAAGATATTCTGAAAATTGTTGGTTGACTGTACCCATTGAGTTCCATAGTATTTTTTTTCCTACTATTGAAGTCAATGGGTAACATCAACCAACATTCTTCAAAATATCTTCTTTTCTGTTTTTAACAGAAGAAATCAACTCAAATAGGATTGATTTGAACAACTGAAGGGGAGAAAATGATGTCAGGTTTTATTTTTGGGTGAAATATCCCTTTAAAACAGACTTTAAACAAGCGAACGGCAAGTAAATGATGATTGATTTTTCATTTTGGGGTGCACTATCCCTTTAAAATCTCATGTTTTGAGCCACAGTGAGACTTGAGGTGTGAATTGAGACATTTATGGAGTGCTTAGCCACCACATAATGTACTTACTGACCATTTAGTGAGCATTGTTTTCCACGGATGCCAAATTCACCACGCAACAGGCACTGTTCAGAGACTAAACCATTGCAGATGTTCTCAAATTCTTCTTTCAGGATCCTGCGTCAGGAGATTACAGGGTCACACTTTATGAAGACCTTTAAGGTACATGCACTAGTTTTATGCCCTTATATAAGACTGATGGTTAAAACAACTGGCTTGTACAATTACTTATCAGTTTTTTTGTTCATAGTATAAGTCTTATATTTTTGCTTTCCTTGTGTTAATACACTGGTTTCAGGGCTATCTGAAATAAGATGCTTTTGCCTTTTCATCTTACTTCGTTTTTTTCCTATAGTGTTATTAATTCGTTTAGGTAAATGCTTAGTATTTGCAGTTGTTGGTTAAGCAGATGCTCATTTTGGGTGTACAGAAATGTTGGAGTGACTAGTCCCGACACTAAACGCCCGTCTCCCTCGACCGTGCTCAGTGCGGCCCACCAGCATTGTCTTATTCCCATCTGCCAACACTGTATCTATTTACTAAGGTACAGGTAAAGACTTGATTATTATTTTTTTGCAGTATGTGATCATTTTTCTCCTTGGTATTGCAGATAGTGGTTCTTAAAATTAACGTCGTCCATTATTTATTAATCGGTGCGATTCCTTTTCTGCCCGTTGTGTTTTCTAGCATTGCTGTTGCTTTGAAAACAATGTAATACACTGACTTTATAAAATGAAGTGTAATGGGTAAAAAAACAACAACGTTTTTTTGTTTGATGTTTTTTTGGGGGGTTTTCTTTTACATTTTTAAGATTGTATTTATTATATTGTAGTTTGCACAGCTGAAATCAGTAATCTGTTGTGGTCATTTCAGAACACAATTGTACAATAAAATTTTTACAAATTTAAAAACAAACAAAAAAAATGTGCCTTGAGTTGATTTTCCTCAAATATCCATCAACCATCAAGTTTTTCAAATCAGTTTTTATTTTTGGGGGGTTTTCACAATACACCATTCAACACAGCTTTACAACACTAATGCCTTATTTTTCACATTTAACAGTTTAAAGCTGGACATGTAGTTGACATACAATATATGCAATCAAGCAGTTGACATTTGCTTTATTTTCTGTGTGTTTTTTGCACTGTATATAATGCTGGACATAGTAGTTATTGATACATTATAATCATCATATAGAAATCTGTAATATTTACACATATATAAACAAGTCATTGGTTTCTTAAAGTCAAAATACTTGTACAAATGGAGTGTTATGTGCATATAAATGCTTCTTGTGTTATTAAAATACTTTAGTTGGATACATTTCCACAACTTGATTGTAGTCTAAATTAGTGTTTCCCAAAGTGGGGGTCGCTTTGTGATTTCCAAAAGTCAAATAAATTTCATTAAACTATTAGAATTACCATATTTTATCCATAACCCACAGAAGATAAAAAATAGTAGTTAATGGTTACATTAAAACATGCAAATGAAAAGCCATCAGCCTTTCAATTATTATTATTATTTTTTTTTTCATAAGATTGGTGTGTTTATGTTCGATTAACAACATAGCAATAGCGTCAGCTGCAGCAGATGGATTTTATAGCACCAGGTTAAACATTCTGACACCTTTATGGCAATCAAATACATAAAAAATTAATACAGACCACAACTGAACAACAAAATTAAACCAAGAATAGATTTGTGCTGAAAACATTGTGCCCACCAGTCTCTTTAGGTGAAGTTAATATTCAGTTAATAAATGACTATAGAAATTATATGATTGTTAGACTGTTGCACTTTTTTGTGTTGTCAATATGCTCGTGTTTATTTAGGCCTTTTGTTGTGTGTGTAACATGTGTATATTTATAACCACCATGAATGTAGGGCTCGCATGTCACTGGCATTGTTATTTTGGCCATTGCGGGCTAAAAAGTTTGGGAACCCCTGGTCTAAATTCTTCATAGTAAACACATTGTTGATTTTTTTTTTTTTTTTTTTTTTTTTTTTTTTTTTTCTCCACATGATTTTTGTTTTAAGTCAAGCAAAGTCATTAATTAAGTTAAACATTCAAATGTTTTGATGTTCAGTAATACAATATATTCTGATAATGGGCATTTTAAAGTCTTGGGCTGGAGTGAAATATGCTTAGCCACGCCCCTCCAACCTTCAGTTTGGTGCGAGAGAAAGATGAGAGGAGGAGCTCAAAAATAAAACCCGCCCCCTTTTTAATATTCTGTTTCAGTTGAAAAATACATCAACATACTGGAATAAATGGAATGTTAAATGAGAAAGAAGTGGGCGTGGCTTGATTTTATTAATTTTTTTCTACTACGAGCTGATTGGATGTAGTAAAGTAGGCATTTCATTCAGAACGATCAGGAAAATGTTTTGGGAGAGTTGTTACAACCTAACAGACACCTCCTCCTCACCATTTCTGTTTGTTGTCATAGCACAGTCAAAAACACAGTTGGAGGGGCTCGCTTAACAAACTTAACCACCAACGCCTCAGACAGATGTAAGCTGAGAATTGAACTGAAAACAAACAGGAGGAGCGTTATTAGATTTTAGTTTTAGATTACAAGGGGAAACAATTTTTTTCTTGATGACATGCACAGATGAATTGTTCACCACAAAACTAGCAATGTCAAAATCAATATGGGTAGTTTTAATTTCATGTGTACTTTAAACATTTTCATATGTGAATCTGCCCTTGACATGCCCAACACATCCTAGGTCTACTGTTCATCAACGCTTGATGTTGATGTTAATTTATTCATGTTTAACTGCTCGACTAAATACTTAACTACAACAACTGTTGTAATTTATGGCACTAATAACCAACCATTAAACAATATTTACTGCATTTTTAAAAAATCCAGTGTTGTCATAACACAACATTGGATCAAATGTGGACAAACCCAATCTTGGGTTAATTTTTTTAAATTTAAATTACACTTTTTTTGACCCAACGTTGTGTTACGAGAACCCAGCATTTTATACTAATGAGTATACTAGCAGAGTATACTAATGAGACCTTACTATATAATCATTTTGCAGTTTGTGGAAACATTTGATGTACACTCTGAACATTAATGTACACAAAAAGGTATGTGTATATCACAAGAATTGCTTCAGCAAAAAATAAATCTGATTCTGTCATATGCGTAGTAAACATGATTATCCCTGATGTGATTCTAATGTCATAGAATTGTCACTTTAACATGTTTCCTGGTGCAATGCCTCCATTTCCATTGTAAGTGCATTAGTGAAACTAACCATTTTCCTGATTTCCTGATTCCTGTTTTTTTTCAAGGTCTACTCGAAGCATCTTCTCTCATGTTTCTTGCAGGGATGACTGGCATTGCGAGCTTTAGCTTTGTGTCTGGCACGGATTGGATACACTGGCATCTCCATCAGGTGATTCTTGGCCTTGCTCTTCCTCCCATCTAAAATTTCCTCGTCTTCACTGTCGGTGCTCTCGATCATCAGATCTTCAAAGTAAACGTCCAGCTCATCTTTCTGGCCTTTGGAGGCTCTCTGTGTTTTCCCAGCGTCTCTGTGTTCCAGGCCGCTCCTCATTTTCTTGATGAAGTTGTCTCCCACCAAGCTCACGATGGTGTCCTTGAGTTCTTTGAAGATGCGCTCAGCACTGGAACCCTTGACCAGCAGAGCCTCCAGACTGATGCCTCTCCTGAGCTCTCCTACAGCCTGATGCACCAGTGAACCACGGTACAGACTGAACACAAACACACTCGTGTCAAAGGCTGCATCTAATGTCATTTACAAAAACTGACATTTTCTCAAATGCTGCGTTTATTAGATGACACTGAAATATTATCAGATCACAACACACTCTAAAGCCTCGCTCACTAGAGTTTGAGCATGCGAAATTCTGTCATACGGCGCTGCAAAATAGGCCGGGATTAAACAAGATGATTAGACTATAAAGAAGTAAACGATTGCTCCATATTTAAATTTTCTGTTCTGAGAGGTCATGTTTTTATCTTCTATTGGTCTCACGCAAATCATGTGATGCAATTTTGCAGGTCAGAGTTCACGCAGCAACAAGTGAAACGTTGCCCACATTCGCATGTATATGAATGGAAGTCTATTGGGCGAAAACTGCAGTGCGACCGCGGTTTCAGGCATTTTGGTGACACATTAAAATCAAATAAATTCAGAAGTGGTTTTCTATAATTAATAAGTGCAGGTCTAATAATTCTGATTAATTTTGTGAAAATAAAATGTCAAAAAGATGTGAAAGAATATGCCATTTTTATTTACTTATAAAAGCATATTTTCATGTGTGAAAATGATAGTTATTCTGAGCTGTGCATATTAAATTGTTTTAAAGAATACGTGATCCTATTTAATACATTTTAAATCTAATTTAAGAAGGCTGAATTATTTTCTATTCCTATTTTCTATTACTATTTTCACCAAGGCTGAATTTATTTGATCAAAACACCGAGTACTGTAACACTGAAGTATTTTTGCATTATTATTATTATTATTATTCATTCATTCATTCATTTTCTTTTCGGCTTAGTCCCTTTATTAATCTGGGGTCGCCACAGCGGAACGAACCGCCAACTTATCCAGCATTTGTCCCATTCACACTCATACACTACGGACAATTTTAGCTTACCCAATTCACCTATACTGCATGTCTTTGGACTTGTGGAGGAAACCGGAGCACCCGGAGGAAACCCACGCAAACACAGGGAGAACATGCAAACTCCACACAGAAACGCCAACTGACCCAGCCGGGGCTCGAACCAGCGACCTTCTTGCTGTGAGGCGAACGTGCTACCCACTGCACCACCGTGCGGCCCATTATTATTATTATTATTATTATTATTATTATTATTATTATTATTATTATTTGCTGTCTGCATGAAATGTGATCATAAACACAATTACTTTATTATTGTAAATATTATTGCAACACACTCAGAGACTTTGCTGTCTACATGAAATCTGATTAGGAAAAGTCATTTTCTATGATTATGGAAGTGTCTATTTCAAATATATTTTGCACAAAAAAATGCACATGTAAATAACATTGAAAATTAGACTTGCAATTAGGAAACAGGATTTGTACCAATATATTTTCCAATAAATCGAATAAAACAAATGCATGCCTGTATGGTTAATGAGTAATAAAAGCATGTACCATGCACAGTCTGGTTCAGTGAGTGGAAAAGACAGCAGACTGTTGAGATTGAGGCTGCACCTCAGACAGGACTGCCACTGGCTGTAAGCATGAGCCACATCCATATCCAGAGAGCCTCCTCTTTGACTAGCTTTTACTCCCAGTCTTGACAGCATGTCTAAACCCCAAAAACAAAAGCAAAAAACATGTATCAATGGCCCATTTACACTGAGCGATACTGTTTAGTACAGTACGTTACGGTATGCATTTATGTCCATGTCCACTGTCAGAAGTACCAAAATACGATACGATGCTTTGGAACGATAATTATTGTGAAAATTGCTATACAAATAATTAAACATAAACATAAAATAAAACCGTACCATGCCACTATTTTTTCTTTCATAAGGGTACAACATATGGTACCAAAAATGGTGGAGCTAGTTTCAATAGACTGAACGCGATTGGATTACAGAGAATCTTCACCACTGCGTGCAAAAACCAGGGAATTGACAACACTGGAAGTTTTGGGGAGTTGTCCTCAAGTATCAGGAGTTTGATTCATGTGAAATTACATCTGTATCACAAATGTTTGCAACAACAAACTAAGACCAAATAATACAATTTTTTGGTTATACAATGGTACAATTTTTTTACTCTATATTTACTCGATGCAACTGGTAACTAATATTCAAATTGAGGACTAGGCTTGTTTCTCTGTAACAGTGCTAGAAATGTTTGAGAGATGTTTGCTTCCTACTCTTGCTGTATTAGCTGAATCTTAGCGTGTAGCGTAGAATCTTGAGCCCAATTGAATCTTTCCATTGTTTTTAACGCAAACAAATGCAGAATGGTAGCGCCAGTGTGCATACCTTCAAGGTAAACATATGCACAAATATGGATATTGGTTCTTAAAGGAGAGACTTACAATAAAAGGGGATTACATACAGAGTAATTTTGCATTCTTGCAGCTCGGTAGCTATATTTTCACGACCCAATGGGCACAGGTGTCAAACTCAGTTCCTGGAGGGCAGAAGTTCTGCACAGTTTAGGTCCAACCCTAATTAAACACACCTGATCTTACTAATTGAGTTCTTCAATCTTGTTTGAAACCTACAGGTAAGTGTGTTGAAGCAGGGTTGCAACTAAAGTATGCAGGGCTGTGGCCCTCCAGGAACTGAGTTTGACACTCCTGCGATACTGGATCTGCACCGCTTCCTTTCTAAGCTTGTGTCTACATTGAAAATGATCAACTCGAGCGTGCTAAAGTCATGATAAGTGAACGGCCCAAACAGTTTTCTTCTTGGAGCAATAATGACGTCAATCACTGCTTACTGTCATACACCACGCCCACCAATTAAGGGAACTGTTGACAGGAAACGCAAGCCTAATCAGGGTGACCCGTACTGTACCGAATATGTATAATATGTATTGAACCGTACCGCTCAGTGAAAGAGGCCTAACACTCTTCTTTTCATCTATTAGATTAAGACTCATTTGTCATTGCCACTTTGTTAATCATTGCACCCTATCACAGTAATATCATATTTGCCTAAGGTTGCTTGATTGGTTATAGCATGCATTAAAGTAAAGTACCTTTTTGTGCTAAAGGGGAACTGCTGAGCTTTCCATAAACCATTCCCAGAAGCAGCCCCCAAAGATGCACTCGGCACGGCTGCGGCTCTGTGTTTACCAGCCAGTACCTCGTCACAAACATCTGCAGCTGTAGAGCATCTGGGGTCCCTTTTAACATCTCACACGAAACACCCAAAGTGTCCAGGATCACCTGAAGTCGCACAGTGTGTGGCTCCTGGAAAGACAGAAACTGTAAAACAAACCACTTCACTTCAGAAGAGAGAAGCGCTAGAGATCTTCATTATTACCTTGTGTAATGTTTCCAGTTGAAGTCCTTCCATCGCCTTCGTCTGTATGGCTTCAACGTTTTCACTGCTTAGTTTTATTTGCTGTCTGCTATATTCAACAACATAGCGTTTGCTTGTGCTGGTGACTGACTCTCGTTTACCTGCTGTCTGTTGTTCCCCCAACAACAGTAAGCCGTAAAACACTTGGCGTATGTGAAGTGAAGTTTCATTGGCACTTGGGAGTTGGAAATCTTCAACTTGGGCATTCAAGGAAGCTCTATTATGTAGCAGTACATTGATAACAGAGGAGCACATCTTTCCATCAACTAGGGGTCTCAAGGTCCATCTAGGCAGAACTTGTAGAGGACCTGTGGACGCTTTTTGTGGAACCTTAGTTGAGCGAAAAATTGGGGCAAGAGAACCAGGGACAAGCTTGTAATCTTGTATTCCATGGGAAAGTTCTTCCTGGGCTTTTGTTTTGTTACCTGTTAGCTTCAGCAAAGCGCTTATAGCTTCGTCTTGCCCTGGAAACTGGGATAACCAGTTAAGCAGCCCATCAATATGGGGATTCTCTGAGCCAGGATTCGAGTACCTCTCCCAATCCCGGTTCTTGATATTTGGGAGCTTCACATAATCGTTACCTAAGATGGAAGCGAAGACCGGAAGAAGGCTGACGTTCATTTTGAAGGATTTGCAGAATTTTCGTGCGATGTAGTGCTTGCTTGAGATGAATTTTTGGTTAGTTTTTCTGTTCAATCTCACTTTTCTCCACTGGAAATGTGTGATTGGCAGGAGTCCTGCCCTGAGGTTGAATATGTAGAAGTCACTGTCGTTGGACAAAACTGGACAATTCCATTCTTCTGCCAACGCTGCAATTTCCCAATCGGCCTCTTCGAGAGTCTGAACCAGCGGTACCTTGAGCTTCTTGAGGACTTGTTTGAACACCTTTTCAGTGAGAAGAGGAAGCACTTGCCGTCTCTTCCCCACAGACAGGTCATAGGCATCCTTTATTTTCTTCTGTTTTCGTGTCACGAGGGTGTCCCATTTTTTGTCAGTGTGGTCATCCCCGCCATCAATCACAACATAAGGGTGAACATCACAAGCTGAAAGATTCTTGAAGAACTGTCTGACCACTTTCTCGAAGGCATCATAGTCTCCTCCGTGCATCAGATCCAGATTGGATTCGAAACACAGGGAGTAATATAAATTGCATCCATCAATAATTAGTTGATTGTCTCTAAAAGCCCAGCTCTTTAAATCATTCCTGCTGCTGCTTTCAATGTAGGTCGTCAGTCCTTGGACTCCCATGTTGATAAAAGGTTGTGTCACTGTAGATGTGTCATTGCTGTGAAAACGTTTGTTATTATTATTATTATTGAAATCTGTTTATTACATCATTAATCGTACAATAAAAATAACAGTTAATACAATCTGTGCTATTAAACTTATTCTTATGACACCAAATGTCATGCTAGCAATGTGATTGATGTGTTAATTCATGCTAGAAACATGAAACTTGCTAATTCACGTTACCAATATTCATGTTATAGAATATAAAATGCACATTTTTAATGGGATTGTAATTTGTGCCATCGATTATATAAATATTATTAATAATTAATAATTATTACACACTTTATTCTACATTGCCCCAGTAGTAGGAATAAAAATGGTCGTTTTGTATAATTTTACCTTTTGTGTTTTGTCAATAAAAGTAAATAAAATACTTCAGCTTCTTTCCATTAATAATTAACACACCGGCTGATGCAGCATCATCATGCACATAAACAAACTGCTGTTGTTAAGGGACTCGTCTTCCGCATATCATCTTGTAAACAGTAAAGAGGGGGAAATGATTTAAAGGGTTTAAATGTAAAATAAAAATAATAATAATCATTTTAAAAGCAAAGAGACGTGTTCTCAACTAACTTAATCTCCAAAATAGCAGCCGTTTAGGGGGTATAAAATATGAATCAAACATAAAAGTAATGATTTGAACAAAAAAAAGTTATGACAACGTAGTATTTTTGTCTTAATGCAATGAAAACCTCGTTTACTACATTTTTAAATTATCTGATCAATTTCCTTTATGATATTATTGACCATTTTAATCTTAACCGTCGCGGGAATAATATGCAAATACAGACGTTCTTCAAAAAAACAACATCTCCATAATTCCTGATATGTAATAAGAGGCTATATTGTTCTTGATACAAACATAATTCGGACACAATACTCCAAAAGAAATTAGAGAAGTAATCAGAAACTTACAGCAGACGGGAAGATGAATGTGGGTGAGGCGTCTGTGTTCTGCATGAATGCGAATATGATCCACAGACCTCATTATATAAAACAGGCAGGAAAGCGAAACTTACGTACAGCATTGTGTGACGTTCGGCTTTCCACGAAAACGAAACCTTCAAAACAACACTGTCATGGAGACATGGCAAGTAAATACACCACAGACTGGATCAGGCGATCGTTTTATAGTTTATAAATACTCATATGGGTTAAAATATACATGGGGGGAATGAAGACTACGTGTTTGTTTCTTTGAATGTAGACTATGGGTTTGTAGGCATGCTGCTTTTAGAAGTGAAGTTGTATAGGTTTGGACAGTAGTCAACATTTGAAGTGGATCAAGTGGAACAAAACTATTTAACAACATCCATTTTTGACTTAGAACAATTATGAAAGGTTTTTGAAAAAAAATATATGAAAAACTTGAGATGTTTACCACTAATAAATATATTAGTCTGAAATATAAATAATACAAATATAAAATGTGTATTATTATTCATTATTTTTCAAATTTGTTCATTTTTATTTATTTATTTCTTCTTTTTAAAAATGTATTTACTAATTTTAGAAAAAAATAATTATTCATTTATTTATTTGATTATTTTAGTTTTATTTATGACTTTTTTTCTCTCTTTTTAGCATTGCTCAAATGTGCGATGTCTGTTGGTTGTTAACTTGTTATTAATAGTTCAAATGTTATAATATTAATAATATAGATTATTAATTCAAATTAAAATTAATTTTAATTTATATAAACTACTGATAAAGTTAAGATTGATCAACGTATAAGAACATGGGATATTTTATATTGACCTATTATTATTTTACTGAAAAAAATACATACATTTAAAAAAATAATAATAATAAATAAATAAATGTGTGTGTGTATATATATATATATACACAAGTTAATTAAAAGTGCTTTTATTTATTGAAGAGAAAATGTCAGTTGGTCAAAATAAATGTTGTTGTGATAGGAAATCATGGTGTTTCACCAAATATTGATTTCGAAACCCTTTTGAAGTTAAAACTTTAGATTGTGTCATCTAAAAATGTATGTAAACGTGATGACAGGATCTTTTCTTGTAAATGTAAAATAAACACCGTCTTATTTTTTGTACAATAAATACTATCAGTAATTTGGAGAACATGGCAAAAATGATATTTTACTCAGACACATAACTATAAAACCAGAGAAACTGAGAAATTTCAAGTGATTTTCTATGGCTGTGTTTATAATATTGTGTTTCATTCATTCAATCATTCAATCGTTTTTCTTCGGCTTATTCCCTTTATTCATCAGGGGTCGCCACAGCGGAATGAACCGCCAACTTATCCAGCATATGTTTTACACAGCAGATGCCCTTTCAGCTGCAACCCATTACTGGGAAACATCCATACACACTCATTCACACACATACACTACGGCCAATTTAGTTTATTCAGTTCACCTATAGCGCATGTCTTTGGACAAAGTTTTGTTTTTGAACTATGGTGAACTCAGTTTTGTGTTATTTTGCATGTTTGTTTTCGTTGCAGATCAAACCAATAAAGTTTATTCATTATAATGAGAATGAGTACGTGTGCCATGAATCATCAGGGTGTGTTTATAGTGGTTATTCCTCATCTGAGTGAACTCTGACATGCACCAGCTTGATTAATCAAGGTTTGAGGCAGTTTATGCAAAGCTGTAAATGAAAGCATGCATTTTGAATGACAAATGCACTGTGCTATAAATGAAACACAACACAGATGCGTTCTGGTTCAGTGAGAAGGCTGTGATACACTCGTCAGGTAAGAATATTTCTACATGATGCTTACAAATTTGATGCAAGTCCAAATGAATAATAGCCACATATGTTGATGTAAATAAACCGGCTTTTTTAATTTAAATATCTATTTTTAAAAGAGTGATTTATTGATAATTAAGACTCGGTGTGAACATATTGAAGTAAAAAAACGTGCATTATGAATACTCGTAAGAATCATTTAAAAAAACAACAACACACTAACGTGACTTTAAAAAAATAATTATTGTACCCTAAACAACACATTTTATGATTAAATGTGACATTAAATTATTAGTGTTTATTGATTCATGCTTAAATACAATCTACATTAATACTTTAGAAATCAAACTCTAACATTATACATTATAATGTAAATTGTTATTATTATACAATATATATTATAATTATGTAATTATGTATTATATGTAATTGTTATATATATATTTGGTTGCATTTACTTTTTTTTATCACTTGTCATGCTTTATGTACAAAGTGATTACATCTGACTCCTAATGCGCTTTCTACATGTTCTTAGATTAATCATGCATGGTCATTAAAATCTAACACTGACACAGTGACTGCAGATTACATCATGACAAGCAAGTTTTATATTTAGTAAATGTAAAATATAATGCTAACTTTTTCCCCTCTCATTTTAAAAATAAATTTATACGCAAAATCTAATTATTTGTTACATTGATAGCCTATTTATGAAAGTTATAGCCTAGTTATGAAAACGTATTTAAGATTTAGTGAGTTTTCCCAATTCTTGAAGGAATTTATTGATTAAAATTAAAATGTATTGTAACGTAATGCATAGTTAGTGATGACAGATTTAAGGGTTTAAATTTAGCAAGCTTAAAATAAACATTTACTCAAATGAATGGCAAATATAATCATGGAAACTTAAATTAATTTAAAATTTCAAGAAATAAAACTTAATTCTTTAATCGTATCTATTTTATTACAATTTATTAAATTAGTCATCAAGGCGATGGTAGATTTTAAATCACTGCGACTTGATAGATTTAGCTTATTAAGAGTGAAAACAGTGTCAAATGTAATATAAAACGTACAACCACAATGTTTTGAATGCAGTTACAAAGCTAACATCTTCATGGTTTTTCTTTTCTCTTTGTCAGATCACGGACTAGAATCGGGACGGAAGTCATGCTGACTGTTCTTCTGATCGCGGTTGTCATTGGTCAAGGTGAGCAGTGTGTCATTAGTTCTTTCAATCCATTTGTCACGATTAGACGTGCTGATATTCAATATTTCAGTATATCGTGATAATGAACATGCGCAATATTGATATCATGCATGGGCACTTCAAAATACAATGAATTATTATTTAAACAATGAGAGTTCTTTGTAAGAAAATTCACATTGCATTGCAGTGGTGTTTATTACAGTGCCAAATGCTTGGAGACCTAATTGCTTAGCTTAAAAACATGTTCAGGTTTATCTGGCCTACTGTATGCTGAAATATTGATTGAGAATTATGTTAAATTTCTATTTATAGGGATATTTAACTAAATTTAACTAAACTCACAATGAAAACTATGCTAAAACTAAGTTTTTGTTCATTTTAGATGAGATTAATTTCTTAGTCATTAAAATCTTAGTCATAATCTGATTACAATGTGTAATTTTATTAAATTAACATGGTAACTGTAATAAATATGGCTTTATCTCACTCTAGTTGTAGTTTTAATCCATTAACTAACATTTATTAATTACTTGTAAAGTGTTAAGTATTGTATTTTATAATCCTTTTGTAATTAAATTTGGTTGAAACATTTGTTTACAATGTTTTTCTGAACATTTAAATTCAGCAATTCCATCATTATGGATGTGACATTTGCAGTAAAAACCTGAAGCCTAAATTCACAGAGAATGATAGTGTAAACAGCATAATCGAAACATCTGTTTATAGTTTCCAATACAACTAAGCACAGAGTTAAGGGATCAATTTGTAAGCGTGTTTTATAGATTAAATACAATATGGACGTGACCAAAAAAAGTATGCAGATTTAGTTTTGTTGATTTATAATTTGTTAATTAAGCAGCACAACCCAAAAGAAATAGCCTAATGCTAATCAATTAGTCGTCTCTATATAGAACTTATTTATAGAATTATTGATTTAATTTGGCATTTTTGCGTTTATGAGGAAAAAACATGGTTATGGATGTGACATCTCGCTGTTATGGATGTGACTAATGTGAAATTGCCAATTGTGTGACTTTAATAGCTAAATTATTATTGCAGTACTGTAAAATACAAGCCTACACAAACAAAAAGGTAAAAAAGGTAACGTAATTTCTTTCATGGCAAGGTTGACATCTGCATGGAATTGCTCAATACACCAAGTATTTTTTGCTATTATAGGGTACCTGTTAAAGAAATCTTTTCTGCGGCTCAGGTGCAAATTGTGATAATAAATACACCGTATGTCTACCATGAAAATAGCTTCAGCAATTAATCGCAACAAGAAAATTTCAGAAGTCTCTCAATCAGAAGAATCAGAAGTCTAGTCACGTTACTATTTTATTTTATTTTTGGTCAAACTTGTACAATAACTGGAAAATATGGCAATTCTATATCTTAAGTGTAAAGATAACACACAGAGGGAAAATAAATCATAACAATAGCAAGGCCAACTTTCTAAAAAAAAACGTGGGTTTGCACGTTACCATTTTAGTAATGGTAGAAAAGGTATTTTCATGACCACTTTAACTACTGATGAATCACTCTGCAGGCCTGTCATGGGATGAAATGGGGCTAAATTTCATCACACTCTTCCCCGAGAACATTGCCTTCTACTATCCAGTAGATCCAGTCAACTCTCTCAACATCACCGCTCTCATCGGGAAAACCTCAGTGACGGTCACTGTCCAAGACAGCAGCTGGTCGTACAAGAGCTCACTGACGCCCGGAAAACCCCAAAACATCGCCCTTCCAGCGGCAGTGGAGGAATACCGGTTCGGTTCAACTTACCGCACCGTCCAAATCTCCAGCAATGATTACATCGTGGTGCAGTCGATCAGTCAGCGAGGAGATAGTGTGCAAACTAATGTCATTCAGCCTCGGAAAAACCTCGGAACTTATTTTATCATCCCCCCTCTGAATTACACCCAGATGATTAACACTTTCTCTCCGTCGACGAGCAATGTCAGCAAACGGTACAGCTCCTTCAGACTGGTTATTATCAACTCAGAAGAGGCGCCTGGTATTGTCACGATCGAAAAAACGACCGCGAATTTAATTTACAATCTTGACAACTTCGAGGCTCTTCAGCTCGAAATGGACGGGACAGAAATTTCGGTTACTTCTAATTTTGCAGCGGTCGTGATGTTGACCCATCCTTGCGTAGAGACGGCAGAATGCAGATGCAACATGGTGGTGAACCCAATTGTTCCAAAATATCAGTTTGATACTAGATTTGTTGTACCCTCAATAGCCAATATAAGCAACGCTTGGGTCCATCTGACATCATGGCTGACAAATGCCTCCAATTCACTGCCAACTTTACAGTCAAAACCCTGGTTGGTCGACACAACTGCTCTTGCGTCCCTCAAGCTCATCGGTCCAGGATTCATCATTGAAACCATCCCTCTGCTCAAGTTTTCTGCGTGCTATCTAGTGCACGTTACCTCAGCCGAAGCTCAGGCCTTGGTTATTGCAGAAACGGACTCCAGGGATAGTGTGTATATTGATGGGGATTTGCTTTCATCCACTCAGTGGAGCGCCATCGCTGATTCCGTGTACTCGTGGGTTTTGGTGCCTCTGGATGCCACGCATGTTATTTGGCATCCGTCTACACTGATCGCCGTGTTTGTGTTTGAGAAGAGCACAAATATATATGAAGGCTCAGCCATATGTTTGAGCGCAAAACCAGGTGAGAATCATATTTTTGATGGTGGATTTTGGTGTCATGAATGACTATCCGGTGGCGCAGTGGGTAGCACAATCGCCTCACAGCAAGAAGGTCGCTGGTTCGTGCCCCGGCTGGGTCAGTTGGCATTTCTGTGTGGAGTTTGCATGTTCTCCCTGTGTTGGCGTGGGTTTCCTCCGGGTGCTCCGATTTCCCCCACAAGTCCAAAGACATGCGTTATAGGTGAATTGGGTAAGCTAAATTGTCCGTAGAGTATGTGTGTGAATGCCAGTGATTGGTTGCAGCTGGAAGGGCATCCGCCGCGTAAAACATATGCTGGATAAGTTAGCGGTTCATTCAGCTGGGGCGACCCCAGATTAATAAAAGGACTAAGCTGAAAAGAAAATGAATGAATGAATAGACAGTTCACCCCAAAATAATAGTCTAATTAATCTCACTTTACCTTGTCTATCCCAATTTATTTATTTTTGTTCTGTTGAACGTAACAGAAGATATGTTGAAGACTGTCGGAAACCTGTAACCTAGGAAAATTAAATACCATGGAAGTCAATGGTTAAAATGTTTCCAACAATCTTGAATATATCTTTTCTTGTGCTCAACAGAACAAAAATATATAGATGTGTGTAAAGAGTGAGTAAACGATGACAGAATGTTCAATTTTGGGTGAACTTTCCATTTAAGATTCTGTACAAAATTCTTTAATATTCATGTAAATTGCTTGTTATGCCATATTATCAGAAAATGTTGGATTCATGTTTCTTTTTTTTGCCCATTTTTTTTCTTCTTTCAATCAGTAGTGGTTTTGTAAAAGGTTTTGAGTGTGATAGTAAGCATACACAACATAAGGAAAAATGCATGCTTTATTGATGCTTGAATTGCATCAATAATTTTGCATAAATAATTTTGTTAATATTAAATAAAATTAAAAAAACGTTTTATCACACTAGAGTACTTTAATGTTTACATTTCTTTTGAAATGCTTTTAATTTAAACAAAATTAAGCAAAAAAAGGTCACCTGGTCACTAAATACTGTCATTAAATTGTCATTAAATATTTGTGTGTGTGTGTGTGTGTGTGTGTGTGTGTGTGTATGTGTGTGTGTGTGAGTGCATGAGATCAGTCAGTTACAAAAATAAATACAAAACCCAGGCTTAACTGAAAGAAAAGAAGCTGGCAAAAATATTTAGCCCAGTATTTGCTGGTAATATAGGATAATTTGGAGTTTATAAGCATTTTTTGCTTATGGCCATTTTTTTGGAAGGCCACTGATATGATGTGACACTTTGCAATTGTGTACAAAATGAAAGCATTTCAAACAATATTAAAGCACTCTAGTATAATAAATGTATCCATGAAACATGTTTTTTTCTTCTTCACTTTAAATAGGAGGTGTGTAAGCTCAAGGCCAGGTTTCCATCCTCATGTAAATCTTTTCAAAGTTCACAACAATATATAAACATTTCAAATGTGAATTAGGTGCATTTCCATCAAGTTGTTAGAGTGGCTGACTGTAGTATTGGTAACCTAGCAACCAACAATAAATAAGGCAAGCATAATGGAAACAGTTAATTAGTAGCTAACATTTGTGTTATGTTCGCTGCTTCAAAGGTTTTCCCAACCCAGGCTCATTCTGAAAATGTACCTGTGGATACATTTCTGGAGGCCGCGAAATATGTCCCGGGAGGTACGTTTTTTTGCACTTTTTGTTTTCTCGAATCCTCCAGAGGCCGTTGTGTGCACTTTTTGAGATCTCAAATTTCTCTCGCGAGTGCCATTCGCGCCTGCCGCTCTCGCATTAACCCACCAGAGGCCGCTGTTGACTGACTGTTTGGCTGATTGAACGTCTGACTGACCGATCGACGTCACCCACTTCCCTAAACCCAACCAACAATTTTCAAAAGCAATCCAGGAAAAAAGAAAAGCTCTCCTCTGACTTTTACCACGTTTTCAGATTTTACCTCAGTCTCACCCTGTTATTTACTTGTTTATTTAATTTTTTGGATTCTGTTTTTGTCGTACCTGCTTTCTGGAACTGTTCTTCACCAAATTCGAACCCTGTCGTCGTGGTCAACTCCTCTCTGCGTCTCAAGTCTGCCGACGTACATAGCGAGCTAACGGGACAAACTGGTTAGAGCGGGAAAGTGTCCATACGGAGGTAAGCGGTCAGCTTCGTTTAAAAAATTAAATGCAGCCAAACGTACCTCTGGCCACATAATTTGCGGTCTCCAGAAACGTATTCAGAGGTACGTTTTCAGAATGAGCCTGTGTTGTTTTTGCAGCAAATGAGTTTTCCCATTATCCACATCAACCTTGTTTTGCAGAAGTCCAAAACCACCTCAAGCAAGCATACAATTTGCTTTTGCAAATTAAGGGATTTTTGTTCCAAATTTGGCATTTCCCTCACTTGTTTCTTACGGGATACTTCAAATCTCGCATTAGCACAGGTTGAAGGGACCTGTGATCAGTTGATTTCAAAAAGGACAATCTAGACAAGTGTGAACTGAAATTAAAACTGTTGTATAGTTGGCGATGGCACTTTTTATAAAAGGTCTATGCGCCCACACATAAGGCATGCATAAAAAATATACCCTAACATATAGACTAATGGCGGCACGGTGGCTCAGCACTGTCGCCTTGCAGCAAGGAGGTTGCTGGTTTGAGTCCCGGCTGGGCCAGTTGGCATTTGTGTGTGGAGTTTGCATGTTCTTCCCGTGTTGGTGTGGGTTTCCTCCGCATGCTCTGGTTTCCCCCACAGTCCAAAGACATGCGCTAAATGAATTGGATGAACTAAATTGGCCATAGTGTATGAGTGTTTATGTGTGAATGTGAGTGTGTATGGGTGTTTCCCAGTACTGGGTTGCGGCTGGAAGGGCATCCGCTGCATAAACCATATGCTGGAATAATTGGTGGTTCATTCCGCTGTGGTGACCTATGATAAATCAGAGACTAAGCCAATGGAAAATGAATAGACCAACATTGTATTTTGTCTCATCTTTTAGTTACCGACTGTACGAACTGCACTGAAAGGAACTGCTAGCAAATTTCCCAATTAATTACAAAGAAATGGACTGTAATTAGGTTGAATCTACTGAAATTTGGAAGTAGAATTTACTGCAGCCTAATGTGTTTTCAAACTCTGAAATCTTGCTATTTTTGTGTGCATTTAGATCCTTTAGGCTGTGCATTGCTTCCTTCAAGCTTTAAAATCGTCTCGACACATCAAACCTGGCCTGAATCCCATCAAAACTGTTTGGTTGTAAGTGATGAACTTTTCACTCCAAGCAACGAAGCGGCCCATGTGGAGATGGTCAACTTTCTGAACGGCAAAGATGTAAAGGAGTCGCTGTGGATCGGATTGCGCCGCAGTTTGCTGACGTTAGACTGGTACCGGCAGATGGGTGAAACTGAACACAAGCTGGTTTACACACAGTGGGGAAGAGGAGAGCCTCGGGATGCCGTCGAGGGAATGTGTGTTTCACTTTTCCCAAACTCAAGCATGGGTTTCCAGTGGGAAAATCTGCAGTGCTGTAGTCTGCTCAAGTCTCTCTGCTATACAAGAGCCGTGTACTTCCCTCTATACTTTCCTATCTCAGATACCAACTTAACAGCTAATAATCGTAGTAATAATGATAATCAAGGGAATGATAAAAAGTTAGAGGCATAAGAAAATTGCTTTTTTGTTTATTCAAATTTTACTTTAATTGTTAAATGTTGTATTGATACTATTATATAAACTTCAAGGGAATTGTCTGTCATCATTTATTCACCCTTTATGCTTTTTTAAACCTGTTTGATTCCTAAAAATAACACAATGTAAGTTTTTTTTGAAGAATGGTGGAAACCTGTAATCAATGACTTCCACAGTGTTGGTTTTTCCTAACATGGAAGTCAATGGTTACCAGTTTTCAACTTTCTTCAAAATATCTTCTTTTGAGTTAAGCAGAATAATGGTTTGAAACCACTTGAGGGAGGGTAAATATAACCATGAATACTGTATCATATACTCACAATGATTGCATTGGTAAAACATGCATTTATATAAACTATTAGCACTTTATATTTGCAGTATACTGAAGCTTTGTAAACATAAGAGGTTACATTTACATTTATCAGTTCTCTGGATTCAGTTTGTCTGTGTTTGTTTTAAACTACTGATAATGAGCTTACAAAAAAAAAAAAATATATATATATATATATATTCATCATTCATTCATTGTGAGGGAAATCGGAGCACCCGGAGGAAACCCACGCCAACACAGGGAGAACATGCAAACTCCACACAGAAATGCCAACTGACCCAGCCGAGGCTCGAACCAGCGACCTTCTTGCTGTGAGGCGATCGTGCTACCCACTGCGCCACTGTGAGGCCAATATATATATCTTAACTTTATCAGTAGTTTATATAAAGTAAAATTAAATTTTATTATTCTATTATTATTAATAGATAGTTATTAATCTATATTATTATTATTATTATTATTATAACATTTTAACTATTAATAACATAAAGTAATAAATAAAAAGAAAATAATAAAATAAATTCATACATTTTTAAAAAGAAGAAAGAAATAAATAAAAATTAACAAATTTGAAAAATAATAATAATAAAAAAAATTAAATAAATAGATTCAATTATAACATACCATAACTCTACTATCCCGGTACCGCTTAGATATAATAAATTCCAGAAAAGGAGTTGGCCTCAGTATAGACACTCCATTCTAAGGAAATTTTATGCCACGAATGAAAATCTTACTCAAAACACATTCCTACTAATGGCAAATGCAGAGAACTGGTAATAACTAAAGTGGTTTCTTAATTATTTACACAGAGTTGAACTTTCAAACAAATAAAATATTTAAGAAGAAATATAAGAAGAAATATTTAAAGGAGCATTAAAACACATCTTAGAATAAAATCTGAAAACCGTAACAAATTAAATAAAATGATCTAAAACTCCAATAATCTTGAGGGGAAAAATAATAATTTGTAGCATCATCATATGTGTATACACCTGTATATATTTAAAAAGTTGTGCTGTTCAATAAACGTGCAGACCTCACACATCCTGCATGCATCATTTTCCTTGATTAATGACTGAGCTGTAAAAATATACAGCATGTGTTATATGACAAATAGCCGTATGTCAACAGATCATTATGCAAACGTATGTGGTGACTCAATGACTTTTGAATGCAAAATAGGCCGATGTTGCTGGAAAAACACAGAAATGAAGATTATTTCACACAGAAAGCAGAAGACCTTTGGCCTTGAAGCATCAGGTAAGTCTTATTGGTCATCACTTAGATGTAAACTTTATGTCTGTGTTTGCTAAAAATGACAATTCAGGAAGAATTTGTGCTCGTATTTGACTCAAATTGTGTCAAAAAAAGGTAATGATACACTTCATAAATGATGATAAATGATAAACATGACTTCATAATCCATGTAGCACTCTTAAAAGTAAATTGCTTTGTTTGAATTACATATATTTCGACTGAATCAACTTGAGCAGATGTTTAGGAGAAATTTCTGAAGAATTATGCTTCTCACAGCTTCACATTCTGTATATTAATCCTTTTGATTGCAGGCATTAATGAAGATAACCACAACAAGCTCTTTTAAATTAGCCTGTTCGCTGCTCTCCAGAATAAGCCAGAACAACAAAGCAGATTTTAGGCTGATTTAATGACTTGACTGGTCATTATCTCATGTAATTGTCTCATTTTTCTAGTTTGGTCGAGTCAGTTATTAACTTCGTGATGTTGTTTCTTCTTCTCTTCTCGTCATTGGTTTGCCAAGGTAAACAACCTCTTTTTTTTGCACATATTTATGTCCAAAGTTGGCACAATCATTAAGTTTATGAATATCATTAGTAGTATTTAAGTTAGTATTCCAAATGTTTTGTAGTTTACTGCAGCAAATGCTGTATTTAAAGGATTAAATAGTTTTTTTTCTATTAGGCAGCTAAACTCTGCAATCTCCCAACAGAGCTTCTTACCAAATAAAACCAATTTGTGTTTCTAAGACAGTGTTTCCCAACCCTGCTCCTAAAGGGACACCAACAGTACACATTTTCAAGCTCTCCCTAATCAAACACACCTGAGTCAACTCATAAGAACATAAGAAGAGACTCCAAAACCTGAAGTTAAGGGCTCAGATAAGGGAGACATCCAAAATATGTACTGTTGCTGTGCCTCCAGGAACAGGGTTGGGAAACACTGCTCTAAGATAAACCTTTTATTTTTCGAAAACAAAACTTTAATGAAACAGTTATAAATAACACATTATATCAATCAATTTCTTTCTAAAAAAAAAAAGAGAAAATAATGTTTCTACAGGTGGTTGGTCAATCCCACTCACTTGTGTGAAGCTCACTTCATAAATGCACAATGTTGTTTTTGTGATTATGTGTGATTGTATGTGTGATTGTCTGGTGCAAATGTGCAAAACTGGTGCAAGAGTGAGTTAAAATGAGAGAAGAAAGATTGTGCTTTCTACAGGTGGTTTGTCAAGCCAACTTACCTGTGTGAGACACTCAAAATTGTATAATGTTTTGGGGTTGTCGTGTTTTGTTCACAGGGGTTCAGGTGATTCCGAAAGAGATGTGTTTTTTTTGTTGTCATATATATATATATATGTATATATGGGCATCACAGTGGTGCAGTGGGTAGCACAATCGCCTCACAGCAAGAAGGTCGCTGGTTCGAGCCCCGGCTGGGTCAGTTGGCGTTTCTGTGTGGAGTTTGCATGTTCTCCCCGTGTTTGCGTGGGTTTCCTCCAGGTGCTCCGGTTTCCCCCACAGTCCAAAGACATGCGGTACAGGTGAATTGGGTAGGCTATGGATGGGTGAATGGGTATGTGTGGATGTTTCCCAGTGATGGGATGCAGCTGGAAGGGCATCCGCTGCGTAAAACATATGCTGGATAAGTTGGCGGTTCATTCCGCTGTGGCGACCCCAGATTAATAAAGGGACTAAGCCGATAAGAAAATGAAT
>CAIGQW010055978.1:5823041-5835914 GCA_903798125.1 Danio choprae | reverse complement strand
TATATATATATATATATATATATATATATATATATATATATACACTTCATGCAGAAAAACTGAACTCTGAACTGATGTTTTGACAGCGATATCAGTGGAGAGCTATGGAAAAGACTTCATCACTGCGTTCCCGGAGAACATCGCCTACTACCATCCACAAGACCCCTCCAACACGCTTCAAATTACTGCTCTCTACAACGACACCCCCGTCTCCATCACCTTCAACCACACCAACTTGTTTGACGGAAAGCTGCAGCGTGGTCAGACTAAAATCGTGCATTTTCCCAAATACATTGAGCTCTATCGTTACGCAAGCTCTGTTAATTCTGTCAGGGTCAGCAGCACTAAGATCATCATGGTGCTTTGGTTCAGTCAGCGAGGAAACAGCATCCAATCTAACGTCGTTAGACCTCTTAATAATCTCGGAAAGGGCTATTTAATATCTCCGATCAGTTACACTCAGATGATTTCATCCTTGTACAATATTACAACTTCAGTCAGCTGGAGATACAGTTCATTCAGGGTGATCCTCATCAATGCTGAGAATGCTACAAATAATATTTCCATCCAAAGAAGCGACACAGATAGTCAAAAAAATTACAACATTTCGCTCAATCCTTATGAACCTTACCAGTTCCCAAGCATAGGTTCCATTAAAATGACCTCTAGTAACAACATGAATGTGCTCTTGATGCATCCATGCGTAGAAACTCCCGGATGTGATTGCAACATGGTGGTGAGCCCAGTTCTCCCCCAATATCTGTGGGGAGACGCTTTTGTGGTGCCATCAGTGAAAAACCTGAATTCAACTTGGCTGCATGTGACGTCCTCAACGAACGTAAAGCTCCAGGGTCAGAATATAAAGATCGAAGCGTCCGGTTCGTCAGGGCTCATTCCCTTCCCGTATCTCCAAAGCGCATCTCAGTTCATCAGTGCATCAAATAACGTGTCCATCAGGCTTATCGGTCCAGGGTTCATCTTAGAGCTCATGCCAAATACCATGTTCGCCGGCTGTTACCTGGTGCAGATGAACTCGACGGAAGGAGAGGCCTTTATCATTGCTGAAACAGCCAGTATGAGTGATGTGTATATAGACGGCCAGTTGCTTTCATCCAAGGACTGGAAATCCATTGTTAATTCAAGTTACTCATCGGTATTGGTGTCGCTCAGTGGGACTCACATCATCTGGCATCTAGACTCTAAGATCGGAGTGTATATGTTTGAGAGGATGGAGAATGGACTTCCTTACGGAGGCCCTGCCGTGATTTTAAATGAAAATCCAGGTAAAAAGATGCATTTTTTTTCTCTAATATAAATGTGATCATAATTTGGATTAATTTAATACGACATTAAATGTTGTTCAAAATGTGTTTTATGGAAATGTGACAATTGTAAATGTGAATTTAAATTTTTTTTTTATTGAATTAGGTTTGGATTCCAATTCAAATTGAATTGTTTGCATTGTTTTATTTATTTGCATTTATTTATTATGCATAATATTGCATAAATAATGTTTTTTATTTATTTATTTTATTTTGTAAGTTTATTTTGAGACATTAATACTTTTTTAATGAGCAGAGATACATAAAACTGATCAAAATTGCTAATGAATGATTGAAATTTACCATAATTTTTAAGATCACCACAATAAATGACATTTTAAGAAGTATTAAATTAGAAAACTAAAATGCACTAGTATTTAACCATTTTATTTCAAAATGTATCTGTTTAAAAAATAGAATAATTATATTTTTAAACTTTCTAATTATAATAAATGCATACAGCTTTTTTATAGATGCATTTATAATAAAGAAAAATGTTCCAAAGGAGCATGCAAGAATGAGTTTCGAAGGACAATAAAGACTGGATCAGCTTTGACATCACCACAATAAATTATATTTAAAAAATATTGAAATAGAACATTTATTTTAAATTGCATTAATATTGATCAATTTTACTGTTTTACTATACATGTAATCAATCAAAAACATAGCCCTGCTGATCATAAGACTTTAAATGAAGATTTGTATTTTCAAAAACACTGAAAAATCTTACAGTTTGCAGTCTTTTGGAGCACAGGCGGCAAACTCAGTTCCTGGAGGGCCGCAGCTCTGCACAGTTTAATTCCAACCCCGATTAAACACAACTGATCAAACTAATTGAGTCATTTAGTTTTGTTTGAAACCTACAGATAGGTGTGTTGAAGCAGGGTTGCAACTAAACTATGCAGGGCTGCGGCCCTCCAGGAACTCAGTTTAACACCCGTTTTAGAGCTTTAATATAAACATTGGCATTATTGGGACCAAGATCTCTGCTGTGTTAACTTTTGCTATTGAAAATTTTGATTTCTGTAATAAATAAAACATATTAATAAATCTCAAGAAAAGCCAGCTTATTTCCCAATTTATCATTTCAAATGACAAACATGTCAACAAAACCCACTTAGTTAAACTTGTCAAAGATCGTGGTCCCAAAATCCAATTCAAAACCATAAAAAGAAACAGAAAACCCCCATGAAACTCAAAATTCAGGAAGCAACATTGATTTGTTTACAGTGTTGGTATTTACTTACAATATGTCAGTCTTAAAAAAAGAAAATCAGTTACATGCACACATTAATCATCCAAGACCAAGAATGGCTCCTAAGGTCATTTAAAAAAAATTCTAACATGAATATAAATGTGTCAACATATGTTTGATTCCCCTAGACCGTAACGGCTGTGTGGCAGAACCTGAGCAGTATGAAACCACCACTGCTGTCATGACGTGGCCAGAGTCAAATGATTACTGCTTAAACATAACTCGAGGCATGAGCACGCCAGACAGCGCAAAAGCCCAACAGGAGATGAGCAACTTTCTGCTAAATGCCAACAGTAGCGGTCTCCTGTGGATCGGGCTGAGGCGCAGTCTGCTCACGTTAGACTGGTACTGGCAGATCGGCAATGAAAGCGAATACAACGTGGACTACACCAACTGGGCTGAAGGGCATCCGGATAAACCCTGGAAAGCGTTGTGTGCCTCTGTTTCGCAGGACGCCAACAAGAAATTCTCCTGGAAGAGCGCGCCATGTTGCACCAAAATGAGGCCAGTCTGCTACAAAAAGGGCCAATACTTCAGTGACATTACCTTTGATTCCCTTAATGATCATTTTTACATTGATACCCCCCAAAGCTGTAATAGTCCACTTTGTTTTTTACTTAAGGTCAGTGACTAGAGTAATAAATCATGTTTAATCACGATTCTACAGTGGCCGAGAGAGCTTAACGTGCTGCAATTAAAGAAAACGGCAGCAAATTAAGAATTACGAATTGGTTTGACAGCATACATGCTGCATTTTTCCACAACACAAACAAATTAAGAAAACGTGCTGCATTACAACACATGCAAAAAGCACGGCACACAATGGAAATGTTTCAAGGGGATCAAATAACGTGATGGACCTGGCTGGGATTTGTTTATTGTGCCATTGTGGTGAAAAATCGAGTCTTCCTGGACCTCAAGGGATCGTCTGAAGTGAATGCCTGATCAAAAGCTTTTATTTTGATGCCTTGTTGTTAGGCTAATCAGAGTTGTGTTAGCTTGTTGTAGCTAGGAGGCTAACGGTAGATGTATGACATTCTATACAGTATGAATGTGAGGAGTATGAATGGACGCACTACATCCGCCATTTTGTCGTAACCTACCCACGCCAGTTCACTCCCATTTATGAATTCTCTTGCAGTGCATCATGGGATAGCATAGCATCCATCCGATGCGCACTTTAGAATCTCGCCGAAAATAGTAGGTCATCTGTGTACTTCTCGCATACACATTCTACTCTGCACATATAGTGTTTTTAGCGTACTATATAGTATGGAAGTATGCGATTTCGGATGATTATGTTAGCTCATAGGCTAACTGGGCTAACTAAACAGTATGAAAGATAAATGCTCAATTTCATTACCCATGTCTTTAATTATACATCAGTATATGAAAGGGTCAATATAACGCTTATAAATGTCATTATAATGGTGAAATGAAATTATTATTACGCTTTTTACATTATGGGCCTCACAGTGGCGCAGTGGGTAGCACGTTCGCCTCACAGCAAGAAGTCGCTGGTTCAAGCCTCGGCTGGGTCAGTTGTCGTTTCTGTGTGGAGTTTGCATGTTCTCCCTGTGTTGGCGTGGGTTTCCTCCGGGTGCTCCGGTTTCCCCCACAAGTCCAAAGACATGCGGTACAGGTGAATTGGGTAGACAAAATTGTCCGTAGTGTATGAGTGTGAATGGGTGTGTATGAATGTTTCCCAGAGATGGGTTGCAGCTGGAAGGGCATCCGGTGCGTAAAACATATGCTGGATAAGTTGGCGGTTCATTCCGCTGTGGCGACCCCAGAATAATAAAGGGACTAAGCCGAAATGAAAATGAATGAATGAATGAATTTTTACATTATGTAAATTATAGTGTGATTTCACAGAATTAATAGTTGTAATAAAAACTATTTATTGTAAAAACTATTTATTGTACAATATAATCAGGTGCTACAAACTATACTTATTACAACTCCAGTGAAACAACAGAATTACTCCGGGTCCTATAGGCAGACACAATTCTCAAGGGGGACTTGATTTCTCATTTGCGGAGTGAAGTTGTAGGTGATCTTTGAAAGGTGAGCTTTTTTGTTTATTTTAACATCCCGATTACATGATTCCCTTGTCTTTTGTATATTATTAGCCTAAATAACCATAATTTAAATACCCGGGTATGTCACGTTTTAGTGTCCCCTTAAAACATTTCCATTGTGTTACATGCTATTTGCATGTGTTGTGAGAAAATTCAGGCGTTTACTTAATTTGTTTGCATTGTGAGAAAATGCAGCACGTTTTCTTAATGTGTTTGCGTTGTGAGTATTTGCAAGCCATATGCTGTCAAACCGATGAAGATCTTTTCTTAATTTGCTGGCATTTTTTCTTAAATTGTAGCACATTAAGCTACAATTAAACTGAATAAGATTAATTCATCTCTAATTATAAAAACGCTTTTAACAATTTCTTACCTGTGAAATAACTTAACTTTTTTGTAACTTTTTACCTGTGTAATATTTTTTGTCAAGACTGAAAGGATGTGAATAATTTGTGAAAATGCAATAAAATAATTTGTTGTTCATGTAGTTAATTAAATATTTTTTGGCCTTGAATTGCCTCTAAAACAGGACAAGACCCTTTTGAGTATACTTTTTCAGTGTTACAAGGACATACAATATATCCTCGGTAACCACCTCAACATTGTAATACCTAGGGGTCCTACCCATGTCAGTATACAAATTTGTGTCCTTTTAAACAACCAAAACCAATAAACACACACACAGGCACACATATATTTTATAGGGATATTTAAAAATGACTCATTTTGTGATGGCTTTTTTTCAAAACTTCAAAACAAGAACCATTGGACTCTGTCAATTCTGTCACAAGTCCACTTTATTATGTCCTGTCCTATATTCTTTAGTATTTTATATTTTTAGTGGCAGTGTAATGAAGTTTACTGTTGTGTTTTATTTAATGCCGAAATATTCACTATTGAAGTGAATTGTTAACATTACACGAGTAATCTTGTGCTGTTGTCTTGTTTTCATTAATAGCCAAAATTTCACTGTTTTTATGCTCTAACTTGCCATAATAAAATGGTAGCAATAGCGTCAAATACTTTTGAAAACAATTTACTAGTCATAATCTGGCATGATTTGACATGACTTTGCAGAAGTCATTAGGACAAATAAGGCATGCACCAAACTCTCTTGTGGCCAGAATATGCAAATCTGAAAGAAAATCAAGCATTTTGAAATTCAAATGTTTGTTTAGCTTAAATAAAGGCAAATAGGTCGATTCCTAGAGAGAGAAGAAGAGTGCTGGACAAGACATCAGGTAAGAGGTTTTACTGTAGCTTGAATTTGGTCATTACATGAATGTTGGGGTAATGCTTTTTGCGGCTTTAAAAACATGTACTTTAAATGCTTTATCATTTCTAAAAATAAATAAATACATATTTGCCTTATAGTTTATCTTAAACGTTCTGTATCAATTATTTACTTTCTGTAGTTTTATAAAATGATTTTTGTCATTGGTTTAAATGGCTTAATTTGTTTCAAGAAGTTGTTTTGTAATTTGTAAATATTCACAGAGAAATTTAAAGCCACAGTCATGCTTGCGATTCTGCTGATGGCATCAATGTTCTGCCAAGGTAAGAGAAGACCTTTCTCACTGTGATTTGGCTAAAAACATCTACTAAATTAATAAATGTAACCGATTATTCAACTAATCATTTGCTGAACTGCTTTACACTCGGTTGCACCACATGAAAGTATAATGATGTATTGTGTATCATGCTTGTGTCCACTGAACTTTTGTTTTGTAAGGTCTCTCGTTAGTGAGCTACGGAGACAGCTTCATCACGGCCTTTCCAGAGAACCTGGGCTTCTTCTATCCATTTCCTCTCGGGAACATCCTGAAAGTCACAGCCCTCTACGACAACACTAAAATCACCGTCTTCCGTACAAACACACAGCAAGACTATACTATCCAGAAGTCAGGGCAAACCTTGCGTGTGTATGTTTCGAACGCTGAAGTAAATCAACTTGGCTTCTTGGATTTGTCTGTCAGAATTACCAGCGACAAAAATGTCACATTGGTTTCTGTAAGTCAGCGGGGAACAAGCACCCAAGTCAATGTCATTCAGCCCATAGTAAATCTCGGCACAGACTATTGGATCCCTTTACTGGATTACCCAGGGTATCTTGAAACCTTCAACCTGCCTAGCCTTGTCAGTACCGACATGAGATACAGCTCATTCAAGCTGCTCATCATCAATGCGGTGAACAGTCAAAACAACATCATTGTAGTCAAGAAAACATCGACTGATGTTGAAGAAGAGACGTTCAGTATTGACCCTTACAAGCTAGTTCAGCTTCAGACCAACGGCTCTGTGCTGAGGGTCAAATCTAGCAGTAAAGTGGCTGTGATTTTGACCCATCCGTGTGTGGAAACTGCAGACTGTAACTGTAACATGATTATGAATCAGATTCTTCCCATGGAGTTTCAAAGTCGGAGTTTTATCGTGCCGTCTGTCTTCAACGTGACCAAGACCATGTTGCTTTTTACATCAGAAAACGCCTCCACATATTTTCAGAATGGCAACCAGTTTCAGGCTTCTCCCTCAGTGCTGGTGGCGTTTTCAGACTTGCAGACGTCGCAGCTGGTGAACGCTTCAGACCGAGTGTCCATCAGACTCATCAGCCCAGGCCTCGTGGTGGAGATGATCTCAGAAAACAGTTTTTTTGCTTGTTTCCTGCTGCAGTTTAATGGACCGAATGGCCAGGCTGTGGTGATTGTGGAAACAGCCAGCAAAGATCAAGTGAGCACAGACAGTGGTTTCCTTCAAGCATCAGAATGGACTGCAATTGCTGGAACAAATTATTCTTCGACTGTTGTGACCATACCAGTGCAATATGCCACAATCTGGCATCCAACCTCAAAGATAGCCGTTTATATGCTGGAACAAATGACTGCTAAAATATTGTATGGATGCCTGGCTTTGCCAATCTGTGAAAAACCTGGTAAGTATCTATCTGTCTGTCTGTCTGTCTGCTGTACTGTATCATATGTCTATCTATCTATCCATCTATCCATCTATCCATCTATCCGCCTGCCTGCCTACCTACCTACCAACCAACCACCCACCCTTTCTGTCCATCCATCCCTTCTTCTGTCTGTCCAAGGCAGGGGTGTCAAACTCAATTGCTGGAGGGCCGCAACCCTGCAGAGTTTAGTTCCAGCTCTGCTTGAACACCTGGAACACCTTCAACATCTGTAGGTATCAAACAAGCCTAAAGCACTCAATTAGTTTGATCAGGTGTGTTTAATTAGGATTGGAACTAAACTGTGCAGAGCTGCGGCCCTCCAGGAACTGAGTTTGACGCCTGTGATCCAAGGCATCTGTCTGCATCTTATCCATCTATTCATGTTTTTTTGAACTTGACATACATTTAATTCGTTTAAAACTACTATTATATGATGTTAGTACTGCTTTCTTCTACTGAAAATAGTTTTCACTTAAAAAACACAAATACATTTCACTAAAGACAGCAGAGTTGCAAGAAATCAATTGAATTTTAAAAATAAAATGTAACAGTTTCTTGTAAATTAGTAGTTTTTTGTACATTTTCTTGTAAAATGTGTTCCAGTCATATTGTAATGATTTGCATATTGTAAAGAAAATGAGAAACAAACATATGCAAATGTGCTATATGAGTATATATGAACAGATATGAATCTCCTATCTAGAGATATGATACAGATATGATATCTATCTATCTATACATATTTGTACTTCTAATTGTTTAAAAAGTATTGATGTATATGTGTAAAACTTTTTAAGCAATTATATATCTATTTAAAGTATATACAGTATATGACATTTTTATACCTGCAAAATATGACTTTTTATATTAAATACTGCTATATATATATATATATATATATATATATATATATATATATATATATCTATATATGTATATGTATATGTATATGTATATGTATATGTATATGGTGTATGACACAGATATTGGTGTACGGCATGGGTGAAAGTAAAAATGCTTCTTTCTTCACGTTTTCAGATCTTCATGGCTGTGTCTTAGCTCCAGGTACATACATAATTGGACCTGACCTCCTGAATTGGACTAAGTCGCGTGAGTACTGCGAGGAAAATGTAAATCAGTTTGCTTGTCCTTTAAGTAAAGTCATCCTGAAGGACATGGCGGATAACCTGACCGCAGAGGACGGCCAGGGCTGGATCGGTCTCCGCCGCAGTCTGCTAACTACAGAGTGGTACTGGCAGGATGAGTATGAAAGCCAAACCGCTCTCAGTTTTATGCACTGGGATGATGGCCAGCCGGTGGATCCTTCACGCGGATTATGTACTTCAATGTCTCTGGATCCTACAAAAGGCTACAAATGGAAAAGTGGACGGTGCTGTGACACGAAGAAGCCTGTCTGCTACAAAAGGCCAGCGTACCTCATTCCCACACAAGACTGGTTGGCGATGTATATTTGAATTTAGAAATTTTTGTGATGCTGTTTTAAATTTTATTTTATGTCATTTTTCTTTATATTAGATTTATTTTAGATACATAAAGAAATTCAGACAGCGGCAATAAAATGTATGTAGTAAAATTAGCAAAATGTGACAATCGACTTCCATCTTAGAACCATTCAATTACTAATTAACAAATTAAAAGTATATAACACATGACATCATTTTTTGTCATGAATTTCAGTGCATTATGCTTTGTAAAAACATGCACGCAGACCATAATTTATTTATTTAATATGTATTTAATATGAATAATTGTTTATAATTTATTTAATATTAGTATAATAGTATATTATATAAAAAATTCACCCCTTACGTCTGTCAAATTGATGCTCAAAGTTAAACATATCTCTAATTAAAGCATATAGAGGCCAACACTTTTATTTCATGTATGAAATCATTAGTGTAAATAGAAAATCTGTGATGCACTGTATGCACACAGAATCACTCAGCATTGTCTTAGACCTGATGTGAAGTGAATTTAAAGCCGCAGGACTGCATGAATGACACTTATTGCTTGAGTAGCCTTATAGCTCTAATCATACCCTGCAGTAGGATGTAGCTCCATTTATAAGCCTATTTATTTTATTAGCTGGCATGCTTTTCACACTTGAAGCTGTTTACCCTGGGCCGTTATTCTAATGCTGCATTTGGATTTTTCACAAATTAATATTAAGTTTGAAATATTACTTGAAGGCAGACATTCAACCTGTGAATTTACTGCAGCTGGATTTAACCTGTCGTAGCAAGACTCATAATTTGACAGCATCAACAAAATGACATCAAGTCCTGTTTCCAATTAAAAGCCAATGTATCCTTCTGCATCAAATGCAGGTGGTAGGTCCGGTGTAGCCTTCGCACAGTCATATAGCCGTCGCTTTACCATGACACAAACACTAAATGTACATGGTGCAGAGTGCAAGATCTGTAACTTTATAAATCAGGCTTAACGCACAACTCTCAAAAAATGTAACTACATATTGCGATGACAAGGAGTACAAGATCTGTGATTAGTCTGATTGGTAGGCCTGTGGCGTGTGTGTGTGTGTGTGTGTGTGTGTGAGAGCTCCAAATAGACACTTTTGTTTTGTGTTTATTTTATGATTAAAGTTGTTGAATGTTCACTGGTTCCCACTCTTTTCCCATCTTTGAACGAGTGTGAGTATGAGCTATACTGCTGCACGTTTCCGATGTAAACTCAAAACACAGACAAAAACACTTGACACAGTGGAACACAGAAACCCCATCGCCTCCTAGCGTTTTGGAAGTGTTATTGCACCACAGACACAATGCAAAACAATAAGTGTTCAAAACAGAATCAACTACATGCAAGGTATGCACCATTGGGGTACAGTGAACACTTGATGCTAAAGTATAAATCAGCTTTAAAAGGATAGTTCACACGGAAATTTTCATTCTGTCATCATTTACTCTCCGGCGTGTGGTGTTAAACCTTTATGGAAAGTATTTTGAAGAATGCTGGTTGCTGAGACCCACTGACTTCCATAGTAGGAAAAAATACCATGGAAGTCAATGGGTCCCAGCAACCAGCATTTATCAAAAGATCTTCTTTTGTGTTCAACAGAAGAAAGAAACTCACTTAAACAAGTGAAGGGTGGCTAAATGATGACAGAATTTTCATCTTTTGGGTGAACTGTCCCTTTGATTACAGCACCTGAAAAGTGAAGCCAAAACCGTTTGATTGCCCCCTGGTGGCTGGCTGCAGTATAGGTCATAACCTCTGTCTTCTTTATGTGAATGAGTGCTTTGAGAGCTAAACATAACACTTCAAATAAAGTTTTTCCATAGACATTTTTCTTTTATAATTTTAGGTAGTTCTTGTTATGCCGTTTTTATTTGATGCTATATAAATGTGTTGTTGTGTCATGATTATACTTGTGTTTGGGTCTGTGACACTTTAATACTGTGGCACTGCTCTAGATCGTGATACAGCACAGACATAGACGTAAAACGCAACCTGGCTTCACTTTTCTTCAGTGTAATGAGTAGAGATATCATCTTTTATTTATTTATTGTTAAACTTCTAAAGGAGAGGTAAGTTCAACTAGTGAAGAGTTTGTGTAGTGTACACTAAATGCCATTCTTGCAGACTTTCTGTCTATTGTGATGTTTTCTGTTGTCTTTTTTGTGTTCTCAGTTGTGAATAGTGATTTTATTAGGTGACGTTTTGTTTATAAATCTGAATTTTAGCAGTGTAGAGCAGCAAACTGGAAATGACTATAGTCTTTATGGGCCTCACTGACTGACAGACCCATAAAAATATGTAAACGAGAAGAGTTTTGACTATTAAAATAGGAACAGACAGTAAAGTAATCAAATGTAATGGGTTGATATTATGCTAATCTAGCATCTGCATTGTTTGTTACTTTTTGTTTGTCAACAATTAAAATTACACATCTAAATAATGTTAATTCATGTTCTAATTTCATTATAAATATGGCAATAATCTAATACCGAATTCGGATTTTTTTTGTACGTTGTAATAATTAAAAATAATAAATGAGCGATGGTTAGTCCAGGCCTGGTTGAGACAGTTATATCCAAGAAAAAATGTTTAAAAATATAAATACATTTTTTGTTGGGTGCCCTGCTGTGCCCATGTACTTACAGTGTGACTGGTGGCATTTATCGTTATTTTCGAACAGGCTGACTTTGCAGGGTTGCGTCGAGTGCCTAATTCTGAACGCGTGGTGGCGCTGTATTCTTATAAATGACACATTTCGACATTGGGTGTTGATGAGCAAAAACATCAGGTAAATTAAGGTTATACTCCACCCAAAACTGATAGTCATTTACCTATTCTCCACTTGTTTTCCTTCTGTTGAACACAAAGAAAAATATAGGCTACTGAATGTTGAAAAGCAACAGCAATTGACATCCATAGTATTTTTTGTTCCTATATCGATGTCAATTGCAGCTTTTTTGCAACATTCGTCAAGATTTTTTCCAATTCTTCAGCATGTATTCTTTGTGTTCAAAAGAAGAAAGATTTCATGAAAGTTTACTTGAGTAAATGGCGAGGAACGTTGCAATTCTGGGTGAAATATCAATTTAACAAGGATCCACAGAACTTAATATTCAATTGATTCCATCACAAAATATTAAACTAAAGAAGGCTATATAGGAAAATTGATATATACATGTATAAAAGTATATAAGTCTGAAGTGAAGTCCTAAATAAATATATAAATGAATTTATAAATACATTTTTATACTATATTTGGTAATTGAGCTTGAGCTTATTTCTCAATAATAATGACATTTTTAGGTTATGCTTTGTTAATCTAGTTTAAATATATGTTTTAGATCAATAGAATTTTTTTTAGGACTGTAAAAATAAGTACTTAAAAACTACATTTCCCATGAACACGTGCGGCGTTTTACGACACAATTTGCAGGCACTCGAGCTGACGTCACGGGCTGATACATGTGGATAAGCGATCTGTAACACAACATTGCAATGTTTTAAACAGTGTCGATTTACCTGTAGTTAACTCGGCGTTTAAGTAATACAGTAGACGTCTAACTCCTGCATTTCATTCACATTGAACGACATGAACCAGCAGTTATTTAGAAAACACGCCGCAGCCCTCTGAACTTGCTAGCCGGATCGCTAACCCACTTTAGCAAAGAAAGTAAGTTTGTGAAATATTTCACGTCAAAATTGGTATATATATCACACACACACACACACACACACACACACACACACACACACACACAC
>CAIGQW010055978.1:5780499-5793149 GCA_903798125.1 Danio choprae | reverse complement strand
ATCTATCTATCTATCTATCTATCTATCTATCTATCTATCTATCTATCGTTTTTAGTCTAGTTTTCCAAAAATGTTTTATAAATTTTTTTATTTTTTATTTTGAAAATTTTACAACTAATATTAATATTTATGCTGTGCCCTATCAAACAAAATATGTTCTAAGAATAGTTTGCTAACATTTTATTAGTTTTAAAAAATATGCAAAATTGTTTCATTAAATATATTTTTATTAGAAATATATGTTCTTTGCTAACATTTATATTAATTATATAATTTATGTTAATCATTAATATAATTATATAAATAATATATTTATATATTTTATATAAAGCCTCACAGTGGCGCAGTGGGTAGCACGTTCGCCTCACAGCAAGAAGGTCGCTGGTCGCTGGTTCGAGCCTCGCCAGTTGGCGTTTCTGTGTGGAGTTTGCATCTTCTCTCTGTGTTGGCGTGGGTTTCCTCCGGGTGCTCCGGTTTCCCCCACAAGTCCAAAGACATGCGGTACAGGTGAATTGGGTAAGCTAAATTGTCCGTAGTGTATGTGTGTGATCGAGAGTGTATGGATGTTTCCCAGAGATGGGTTGCAGCTGGAAGGGCATCCGCTGTGTAAAACAAATGCTGGATAAGTTGGCGGTTCATTCCGCTGTGGCGACCCCAGATTATTAAAGGGACTAAGCCGAAATGAAAATGAATGAATTTTATATAAACAAAGCGGCATGGTGGCTCAGTGGGTAGCGCTGTCGCCTCACAGCAAGAAGGTCGCTGGTTTGAGCTTTGGCTGGGTCAGTTGGCATTTCTGTGTGGAGTTTGCATGTTCTCCCCGTGTTCGCGTGGGTTTCCTCCGGGTGCTCCGGTTTCCCCCACAAGTCCAAAGATATGTGCTATAGGTGAATTGAGTAAGCTAAATTGTCTGTAGCGTGTGTGTGTGTGTGTGTGTGTGTGTGTGTGTGTGAATGAGAGTGTATGGGTGTTTCCCAGTGATGGGTTGCAGCTGGAAGGGCATCCGCTGGAACATATGCTGGATAAGTTGGCGGTTTATTCCAATGTGGCGACCCCTGATTAATAAAGGGACTAAGCCAAAAAGAAAATGAATAAATGATTTTTGTATAAACAACTTAATTTTCTGAATGTTTACTGAACCTCATTCATTCATTCATTTTCATTTCGGCTTAGTCCCTTTATTAATCTGGGGTCGCCACAGCGGAATGAATCGCCAACTTATCCAGCATATGTTTTACGCAGCGGATGCCCTTCCAGCTGCAACCCATCTCTGGGAAACATCCATACACTCCCATTCACACTCATACACTACGGACAATTTAGCTTACCCAATTCACCTGTACCGCATGTTTTTGGACTTGTGGGGGAAACCGGAGCACCCGGAGGAAACCCACACCAACACAGGGAGAACATGCAAACTCCACACAGAAATGCCAACTGACCCAGCCGAGGCTCGAACCAGCGACCTTCTTGCTGTGAGGCGATCGTGCTACACACTGCGCCACTGTGAGGCCTGTTTACTGAACCTTTAAAAATAATTTAATGTTCGTTCATTTATTTTCCTTTGGCTTAGTCCCTTTATTTATGAGGGATCGCCACAGCCGAATGAATCGCCAACTTATCCAGCATATGTTTTAAGCAGCAGATACCCTTCCAGCCGCAACTGAGTACTGGGACCCCCATACACCCATATACTCTTACATTTACACACATACACTACGGCCAATTTAGTTTATTCAATTCACCTATAGCGCATGTCTTTGGACTGTGGGGGAAACCGAAGCACACGGAGAAAATCCACGCCAACACGGGGAGAACATGCAAACTCCACACAGAAACGCCAACTGACCCAGCCGGGAATTTAATGTTTATAATAATAAATAATACATAATAATGTTTAAAAATGGGATGAGATGTGGGTTTTGAATTTTTATTCCTCCACAGCATTGACCATGCACGTACAATTCTTATAAAGGTAATTTAGGCAGAAAAAGCTAACGACTTTTCATGTTTCACAAACTGCAGTTTATAATGATAGAATACTGTTACTAATGGCTGTTTTTACTTGAACAGGTGTTTGGCTTCATAGCTACTTTTCTTATTGCAATCAGCATATGGACTTCATATAAGGTCACCTGTGGCTCGCAACCAACTGGTGAGTCTTGACCCTGTTTGAGTGATGTCATTTGTGAAAAAATAACATATGTGTGACATATTTGTAGTATAGTGCCGAATGGATGTGTTGTTAACTTCCTGCTGATGTTCTCTCGAAGGTGCCGCAGTGTAACCGGAAGGAGAAAACGTCTTCATCTTAGCTTGAAGTATCAAGAAGAATTCTCAGTTTATTCTGGATAGATCATATTGAGTGCTTTAATTACCCGAAAGGGACATTTTGATGTTGCTGCATCCTTCATCAAAACTTCGGTGCCTTAATCGTCTTAATCGATCAGACTCTGAGTTTTTCAGCTGTAGGATTTTAGTGTTATTTTAAGAGTGAAGTTCTGGTATACTTATGCCATGTCTGAAATGAAAAGGGGCCATTTATGCACAAGAATGTTTACATTATTTATTTGACGCTATAGCGTGAGATGCAGATTTGATTCATTTATTTAGTTAACACAAATGTTTTAGATGAAGTGAGGTGTTCATGAAGGATTCATTCAGATTCACAGTATTATTATTTTTTATTATTTTTATTGCAAAAAGTTGAAGTGTATTTTTGCTTTTCACAGTATCTCTACGTATAATTTTATGACATACAAGACAGCTTTAAAGTTTGAAGAATGTATTCTTGGCTTTCTAAATGCAAGTCCCTTTTTTTTTACACTGTGTGATATAAAGAAAAGTCTACTAATATTGTCTATGCTGTATTGTTTCTTTACTGATTTAAAAACTAGGTCTTTTGGTAACAGTTTTGGTTCCCATTAACTTCCATTATATTTGTTGACATCAGAAGGTAGTCAAAACTGTTGCCAACAATATTTATAATATATTATTTTGTTTTCTTAAAAAGGAGGAAGAAAGAAATGACTTATTTTTTTGTGTTTACTTTCCCTTTCATTAACATTATATTGACATTCATCTGATTCTCATTAACACAATGCAAAACCTTAGATTCAATAAGCTTGTGTTATATATTATACACTGAAAAAATTATTCAGTGGATTTACAAACATTTTTAAGGTAAGTGGTTGTAAACTATTTGTATGGGCTGAATTTAAACAAACAAGTTAAGTTTAGTAATGCTCAACTTATTTTGCTTGTTTAAATTCAGCTTATATAAATAGTTTGAACCATTGTTTTTCTTTCTGTATGCTAGTTTAAACTAATGTATTACAGTGATAAAAAGTGTTTGATGGATGACAGCAATGAAACTTATAGAGGGAAGTTGCATCAAGACAATGTTGCAATGTAACCTACAATGGACCTTCAAAAATATATATTTCTTTGCATGCTTCTGGGAGTGAATATGGACACGTATGTCTTATTACAAAATTAACTTTTCCTGAGGGACTCTCTTATCATGTATCTAATGGTTACAGTAAATGGGTGCTGCTGGAAAATCCTGACCTCCTATCAGGAAATGCTTTGAAAAGAGAAAGATGGAAATACACTGACACGTGCTATAGATCTCTTATGGGTCGTAATTCTGCTGAAATGTTGGAGTGAATCCGAGGAAATAAATTCCTTAGGGAAGATGGATGCCATTTTGATGGAGAGTAGTGAGGAAGTGAAATAGAGAGATCTGCCATTCCAGAGATTCAGTATCACAGCTAATTTGGAAACGTGACTCAAGAACATTTTTAGCTCCTCCTTGAGGATGTGTTTAGAGTACAGTAGGGGCTTTTAAAATGACTAAAGTGAACACTGTGCTGTGGCGCTTTGATTATTCACAAGCATGAGGTTTACATGCTCAATCAAACAGGACAAAGAGAGAACTTGTTGGGTTGTAATAGAGGATGAAAGGTACTGAATATCTGATAATGTTTGTTCAGTTTTACCAGAAGTGCAGTATAGTTTTGCAAGTACAAATTAGTAATGGACCACAAGTTGTGGTCTATTGATATCAGGAAGCTTTTGAACATTAAAATGGATGTGATTCCTCTTCAGAATGTAACCTAACTACTTATTTTAGCCATTATTTTATTATTGAAGGGATAGTTCATCCAAAAATTTGAATTTACTCACCCACAAGTGCTTCCAAACCCTTTCTCTGTTTGACACACAAAAAATATATATATCGTGAAGAATGTTGGAAACCGGTAACTATTGATATCCATAGTAGGAAAAACAAATATGGAAGTCAATGGCTACCAGTCACTAAAAACATTTTATTATTATTATTGTTTTAAATATCAGGGTGTCACGATGGCGCAGTGGGTAGCACGATCGCCTCACAGCAAGAAGGTCGCTGGTTCGAGCCTCGGCTGGGTCAGATGGCATTTCTGTATGGAGTTTGCATGTTCTCCCTGTGTTTGCGTGGGTTTCCTCCGGGCGCTCCAGTTTCCCCCACAAGTCCAAAGACATGCTGTACAAGTGAATTGGGTAAGCTAAATTGTCTGTAGTGTATGTATGTGTATGGATGTTTCCCAGGGATAGGTTGCAGCTGGAAGGGCATCCGCTGCGTAAAACATATGCTGGATATTCTCATTCTGCTGTGGCAACCCCAGATTAATAAAGGGACTAAGCCGAAAAGAAAAATAATGAATTTTAAATATCTTATTTTGTGTTCAAAAGAAGACATTTCAACTCAAACAGGTATGTGAAAAGTGAAGGTGAGTAAATGATCACGTGGTTTTCATTTTTGGGTGAACTGTCTCTTTAAATATACAACAACAGACGGCACTTTATGGATTCGGATCAGGGTTTTCATGTTTAAATAACAAAACCATCAAATGCAAATAAAAGTAGCCCCAAAATAACTACACTGATTCCAGCTTGCATGTACTGTAAGAAGGCTACATGTTTGTGCTACAATGAGGAAAAATGTTTATCTGAAAGTGTAAAAGGCAAACAGGTTTTCTGTATGAAGGATGTTTTAGTGGTACGGGTGAGTTACCTCAGTGATAAAAATATCCTCTGGTTAGTGTTTAATAGAAGTCTATGAAATGTCACCATAGTTCACAGTAACCTATTATGTGTGTGTATTTGTATGTTAAAAACGAACGTCGTCTGCCCTCTTGTGGCTAATTTAGCGTAGGATTATTCTATTAACAAAAACTAAAAACTGTAGAAATTGAAATCGTTACGTTTACAAAGTAATTTGTTTTTTTTTTAGTTTTAGCCCCTGATGTTAAATTAAACGAAATTTAATGCGTGTTTGTAAAATATTTATGTGATTCAGAATCATATTTTTAAATACAATTTTTATTTTATTTATAGAATCATTCATTCAGTTTTCCTTCCGAAATGATTCCAATAATAATACATATTAATATTAAGAATGTACCTAATTAAATAATGCCTCGTTTGCGTATTAAAAATAACATTTTAGAAAATAGTTTTATTTTTAATATAGTAATACTTTTTTTCTAATGTAATCAATCGACTGGGAAAGTATATAGTAATACATGCAAGTTAATTTTTATTTTTTTTAACCATTCACCTGTAGTGTCTTTCCTCATAACCGCAGTGAGCTAAACTTTCTCAGCAAACAATGACATTTTTTTAACAATAAATGTAATACATTAAAATAAAACTACGATAATAAAGAAAATAGTAAAGTTTATCATTTGCATAATAGTTGCGTTAAAGAGATTTTTTTGAAGGGTGCATGGATTTTCTTTAATGGTGTATTTTGATAAGATACTGTAGGTGTGTGTGAGAGTCTGTGTACAAAGGCATTTATTAATGACTCCAAACTGTGATCTCAGGTGGGTGTGCTTAGCATGGGAAACCTTAAATACAGTGTTTTCTCACAGGTTTGTGGATGAAACTCTGGATTTTCCCAGAGCTCCTGTTGCTGGATTCTGGCCAAGTGAAGTTTATGTGCGTCTATGCAAAGTATACCTGGATATTCAGGCTTAAGCAAAGCTAGAGATAAAGTTCAATGCTCTTTGGACTGTACCACATTATGTAAAATGAACTTCAATATGAAATATGAGAAGATCTAGACTTTTGGCTTTTATCAGTTCACATCGGTCTCTAAAAAGGCTCATTTCATTGCACAGACAGAACAGAGGACCCATGAGGGGATATAATCAGATTTATTAAACAGGAGAGGAAACTAATGGACTAATAAAAAGCCACAGTATATAAACAGCTCCTGTTAAAGAGGGGAATTAAAATCACATGTTTCTCTCTTTCTCTCTCTTTTTCCTGAATACACAAACATATTCCAAGCTTCTAACATTTTCAACAATATTACATTAGTAAAATCTTTAATAAATAAGTCCCTCATACTTCTGAATTATTTGTCTTGCTGTGGATTTGTTGTTAATTATCATTAATATTATTAATATTAAAGATTATTAATATTATTAATGTAATATTAATGATCTTAAACATATTCATTAAATGGAAGCGACACGGTGGCTCAAAGGTTAGCACTGTCGCTTCACAGCAAGAAGGTTTCTGGTTTGAGTACCGGCTGGGTCAGTTGGCATATCTGTGTGGAGTTTGCATGTTCTCCCCGTGTTTGTGTGGGTTTCCTCCGGGTGATCCGGTTTCCCCCACAGTCCAAAGACATGCGCTATAGGCGAATTGAGTAAGCAAAATTGTCCGTAGTGTATGAGTGAGGGGCAGCACGGTGGCGCAGTGGATAGCGCTCTCGCCTCACAGCAAGAAGGTCGCTGGTTCGAGCCTCGGCTGGGTCAGTTGGCATTTCTGTGTGGAGTTTGCATGTTCTCCCCGTGTTTGCGTGGGTTTCCTCCGGGTGCTCCGGTTTCCCCCACAAGTCCAAAGACATGCGCTATAGGCGAATTGGGTAAGCAAAATTGTCCGTAGTGTATGAGTGTGAATAGGTGTGTATGGGTTTACCCCAGTGATGGGTTGCAGCTGGAAGGGCATCCGCTGCGTAAAACATATGCTGGATAAGTTGGCGGTTCATTCCGCTGTGGCGACCCCAGATTAATAAAGGGACTAATCCGAAAAGAAAATGAATGAATGAATGTATGAGTGAGAATGAGTGTGTATGGATGTTTCCCAGTATAGGGTTGAAGCTGGAAGGGCATCCGCTGCATAAAACATATGCTGGATAAGTTGGCGGTTCATTCTGTTGTGGTGACCCCTTAAGAATAAAGGGACTAAGCCGAAGGAAAATTAATGAATAATCATTAAAGGCATACTTCATCCAAAAAATCAAAATAATGTCATAATTTACTCACCTTCACTTGTTTCTAACCAGTTAAACACAAAACAAGATATTTTAAAGAATGTTAGAAGCTGATAACCATTGACTTTCATTGTAATTGTTTTTCTACCATGGATGTCAAAAGTTCTAATCTAAAATCTAAAATCTAATTAAGTCAAATCTAAATAAGTTCAAGTTCAAAATATTGTATTTTGTGTTTTATATATATATAAAATTCACTCAAATAGGTTTGGAACCACTTAGGGCAGAGCAATAGTGATTCTTTGTTTCTTTTTGGTTGAACTATCCTTTAGCCCTATAGTTTTTTAACTTATTTCAGATTCTGAACATCATATTTTATAATATGTGCTAATTCATATCTTCAACATAAAAACACTACCAATATCTATTCGAAACATCAGCATGGCTTTAAAGCATAAAAAGTTCAAGTGATAGTTCATCTAAAACATTATTTTTTTTTTACCATCGATTACTCACCCTTTACTTGTTCCAACCCTGTTGAACAGAAAATAAGATGTTTTGAAGAAAGCTGGAAATCTGACATCCCTATTTGTTTTTCCTACGAAACTCACAGGTTGTCAGCTTTCTTCAAAATATCTTCTTTTGTGTTCAACAGAATTAAGAAACTCATAATGGTTTGGAACCACTTGAGGTTGAATAAATAGTGAGTAAATTAGCATTTTGGGTGAACCATCCCTTTAAAGCGATCTTCATGAAGTGTTATAAAAGAGCCGAGATGAAACCTTTTACAATCTCTGCCTGAAGATGTGAAAATCGCAGAACAGAAAAGTCCCAGAAACACCCCTGTGGTGCACACGCAATTGGTGTTGACTTTGGCAGCCTCCGTAGGAAGCCCTTCCTTCATTAAAAGAAAACTGAGGCAGGGCGGAAGTGAAACACAAGTTCTCTGCACAAAGGACGAGTCAACGAGGTAAACAGAGCATATTAAAACAACCAATCGACTAAACAAACAGGTATTTCAGTCTTAAATCTCTATTATTATTGCTATCACACGTGATCGGCTGCATCTGCATCACTTGAGTTTGTTTATATCGATCGCTTTGCATTGATAGAATTTGTTAGCCTAGACTTGACTTTGACTTTTTTTTACTTTCGTTTCTTTCAACGTGAAATACAGCTGTCGGTGTTTCTTTACGTTGTTTCTTATGCAATATCTATATATTAGGCTAGCTCTGCTTGTTTGTAAGCGCGAACATCTGTTATAGCTAAACTGTTTTGTGTGCTTTTTTCGTTATCAGGTTTAGCTACAGTAAATACAGTATGGCCACTACAGAGCCGGTGTATAACACCACCACCACCACCACAACAACAACAGCTGCAGCGCAGGCTACCAAATCTAAAAAATGGTTAAACGTGCCATCAGAAAATCTGGAGACTATTAGATTCGCGATGAAAGTGGTCGAAATGGTAAGTAACAAGTTTTCCCACTACACTCTATTGAGGTAAAGTTGGTTTTATATTCGCAGTGACAACTTCACTTCCATGGTATTTTGAATATTCGGTCTGAAATCACATGTAAGTGTTCAACACAACATTAGCACTATTTATTTGACTGTGAACAATGTTACTTTGATAGTTGATCATTGGCTGCTTATATGACCTCCCTATTTATAATGTGCAAATAATACTTTTCTGAAATTATCAAGGAGAAATTATTCAGGAAATAATTAAGGAGTCTGAATGTGTGAATATAAAACCAGTTTGACCTCAACATGAACTTTAATGTTATCTTGCATAACACACAAGCTGTAAATATATGCCGCTGTGGAAAAAAAGATCCCAATGTGATTGAGTTAAACTTAATTTTAGTATTGTTTTGCAAACTACTGCTGACATTTCTTCTGTCGAATTACTCAAATTGTTCAAAATAACAAATAAAAGTGCATTTTTAAGACACATTTATATTCATTTTTGGAAAACACGGTACCAAAGTTTTATCTTAAAAAAATGTTTTGTCTTAAAAATGTGATCAACTTTATTAAATAAAACAAATATTTACATTTTACTCAAATACATACTGTATACCTAGTAAAGTCCACAGAAACTGACTTTCCAAGTCATCTCATAGCTGTTTATGTAAAAGGATTCATTATAAAAAAAGCACTGAGACTTAAGAGGTCATTAGTGACTAAGTGGTTTGTCTGGTTTAATGTTAGAACGTGGTTTACTGGGGATTGTTGGAAATCAAGTGTGTGAGTTTTCTCGAAAGTGTATAACACTAAACAGTAACATATAAAAGGAGCGGTTAAAAATATGGCTGTTGTTGTTTTTACATATTCATTAGAACGCTGTGCTTTCTGGTACATGCTAATGAAGCATTCTGCTTTATCTTTTTCTCGCACGTCCTTGATAATGCTAATGATGTGCCAATGGGGGATGGAAACTTTTTCGGCTCTGTTTAATAAAGACAAGCTTAAGCATTTTAGCATTACAGTCATGTGCTGCTTGCTTATTGCTCATGGGGCTTTTTGTACAATAGTTTAGACTGTAGGTCTTTGTCCCAAGTTAAAAAAAGTTCCCTCCAATTCCTTGGTATCTTCCATGTGTGTCAAATTGAGATTTTATTTACCTCAGGAATAAGTGTTGTCGTATCTACTGTTCAAGTCACAAATAAAGAGATATTGTTGTGGTTTGGAAATAAATTCAGTTCAAGTAACACAAGCTCTTAATTTTGTATTAGTTTCTGCATCGTTCTTGCACAGCATTGTTTGTATTTACCCTGCACGTGTTGAGCATTCTATATTTTTAACTCTAAATAATGGCATCTGCTTATGTTGTGCAAAACTTGATGCTCCGTGTTTTAAGAAATAAGACACTTTTAACTCTTGTGCTCTTTAAAGGGATAGTTCACCCAAAAACAAACATTTACTCACCATTTACTCATTCTCAAGTGGCTCCAAACCTGTTTGAGTTCCTTCTGTTAAACACAAAGGAAGATGGTTTGAAGAATGTTGGAAACCGGTAGCCATTGACATCCATACACTGCAAAAAAGTGCTTTTGTTTTTTAGATTTTCTGTCCTGTTTCTAGTTCAAATATCAATTTTTTTTAAAGAAATCAAGAAGCATTTTCTAGTCAAGCAAAACACCTTGTATTGTACACACACACACACACACACACACACACACACACACACACACACACACACACACACACACACACACACACACATATATATATATTTGTATATCATAATAAATAATGTCAAAATCAAGTTTTCCCTTAAAACAAGCTAAATAATCTGCCAATGGGGTAATAATAAAATAAAGATTCTGTCATTATTTTCATCCTCCAAACATGTTTGAGTTTGTTTCTTCTGTTGATTACAAAAGAAGATATTTTGATGAATGTTAGAAACCAGCAACCAATACCTATAACAGTTTTTTCTACACTGCAAAAAAGGCTTTTGTAGATTTTTGTCCTGTTTCTAGTCCTAATATCTAAAAAATTCTTAAATTAAGAAGCATTTTCTAGACTACCAAAAACTACTGTCTTATTTTAAGAAATAATACAACAAAATTAAGTGAGTTTTTCCTTAAAACAAGCTAAATAATCTGCCAATGGGGTACGCAAAATAATCTTATGTCAAAGCGAAAAACAAACTTACAGATTATTAATTGACAGATTATTTAGCTTGTTTTAAGGAAAAACTCATTTCACTCAAGCATTTCTTAGATATTTGGACTAGAAACAGGACAAAAATCTAAGTCAGAAAAGCCTTTTTTTGCAGTGTAGGAAAAAAATAATAGTAGTTATTGGCTGCTGGTTTCTAACATTCATCAAAATACCTTCTTTTGTAATCAACAGAAGAAACAAGCTCAAACATGTTTGGAGGATAAAAGTAATAACAGAATCTTTATTTTTGGGTAAACTAGACCTTTTATAGCATTTCTTGGTTTAAGAAAAAGCCAGTATCCTATAAAATGATCTGCCTTTTACAGTATTTCATCAGTAGTTTTTTGCCAGACTTTTCTGTTCTTATTTGCACTTTGACCTTTTGTTTGTTGCACCAGTGTTTGAAAGACGTCTGCGAGACAATTTTGGGGGTCTTTTTAATTGGTTGTCACTTTACTTTAAGTGCGTGAATTTGCAAGATTGCACCTGGAAAAAAAAAGACCAAAGGGCATTGTCTGCTTGACATGCTAAAGCAATATCAGGTGTTTGAAAAGACCATCTGGCTATTAAACTGTAAATGCAATTAGAGAGCAGATGCGAAATTCAATTACAGGCTCATTCCTAACTTTCACAGTGTGTTGTGGTGGCTCCAAAAGTTTCAATGACATTGAGATATATACTCTACCAAGAACCTAAGTACAGAGAAGAATGGACCTGAACTGATTAAATTTAGCCAACAATTACCACATAAAGGTGAAGACTGAGACAAATGTCCTTTTTTTAGGAGTAAATTCCCATTTGGTCGCGGACTTGGTCTCATGCTTCTCAGGAAATTAGATTTAATCAAGTTTTTAAGCCTGTAGTGTATTCAGGGAAATTGCTACTGGAATTTTACATTTTTTTTGTCCATGTACTCAAGTATTCTCCTCGTGACGTTGAACAGTATGCTATTAATCATGACCCTGTGACAGAACTGAAATGGACAGTTCAGTCATACAGTTTAAATTATATACTGTACATTGTTACTTCTTTCTCAAGTTTGAGAAAAAGACTTTCAGATATTGAGATTATGACTTTAAATGTAATCAGCCGGTGTGCTTTTCATGTTTGAAGTGGCATTTAATTTCCTGTTTCGCTTTCCCAGCGAGATAACACTGAAACACATGGGTACTTCCCATGCAGGTGCAACTTCATCTAGATCAGTTCAGTGATTAAGCTGAAGAGAACAAAACAGAAACGTTTTTTATGCGTTTTGGTAGGTACACAACAAATGGCATGTAGAAACCTGCAAATGCAATTGTTTGAAAACTAGTTTTAAATTGCAATGTTTTGCAAACAAATCACGATCATCCATCCATCCATCCATCCATCCATCCATCACACAAAACCGTTTAAAAAAAAAAAATCCTTCAGGTTAATTTTTGTACCTGCCCACTTTTGCTTAAATTAGATGTTTTCTTCCTAAATGCTTAGTTTTTTTCCTCAATTCCTGCAAATTTAGATCTCATTTCCAGAACTGCACTCTTTAATCCCCCCTAAAAGAAAGACAAAGCTAAATTTACTAGAATTTTATTCAGAATATATAGAATAGAATAGAATAGAATAGAATTTGTTTAAAAGCACAGGGAAAAATGACCAAAAAAAATAAAAATAAAAAATAAATAAATATATATATATATATATATATATATATATTTATTTAT
>CAIGQW010055978.1:5745864-5780099 GCA_903798125.1 Danio choprae | reverse complement strand
ACACACACACACACACACACACACACACACACACACACACACACACTCACACACTTATTTATTTATTTATTTCAGTAAAAAAAAAAAAGCCCAATAGTTTAGTTTACTTTTTCTTGTAAAAAAATAGGCAGATGTGTGAATATTCTGTCTATGTAAAATACTTTATCAAAACGATCACCCACAAACCAAAGCCTTGGTGTCATCTACTTACTGTAAATCTAAAGTGAGAGCTTATTCATAGGAGTTTTTTTAGCTGCTCAGTTTCTACCTTAAAATGTCAAAGCTTTTTTTCTCATCTGCTGATATTAGTTCCCGCTGTTAATCCTTGAGATTTTAAATATACCGTTTTAAATGTTTGTTCAGTTTGTAAGACAGCTTTTTTATGAAGTGATCTCAATCTAACCACAGTGTATTCATCAGTGTGGAGACAGTTGACCGCAGTCGAGTAATCTGCACTGTAAAGCAAAGACATGTTTTTTTTTAGCACTAATGAAGTCTTCTTCCTGCATGCTTTCCAGTAGATCCTTTTAGCATTTGTGTTTTCGGCATCAGACTGCAATGAGCTCTATATGATTTTGTTTAATCATTTTACTGTAGCATGCTTTGATACATTTGAAGTCTTTTCACTGAATGGTGAGCAGGCAGTATTTTGGAGCTTGTTTGGAAGGAGGATCCTGAGTGCCAGCGATAAGGTCCTGCTGCTTAAATTCACAATAACTACTGCAAATTGGGAACCTGCCCTGTTCCTTCCTAGTCGTTAGAGCTTAAAACAGAAATCATGAGTCAGACATGTGGCCTAATCTGGGTTTGTCGTTATGTCGTTTCTTCTAATGAAGTGGTGTTTTTTGTATAAAAAAACCTCTCTTCTTTGTATAAAAGAGAACACTGGTATGATTTTCTGTTCCTCCTCAATTACAGAAACACAGGTTTTCCCATTTCTTTGTACCAGCTCAAAGCTTTTATTTGTTAAATGCATGTTAAAAGATGTTTTTGTTCTAAGGCCATTTCCAATGTTATGATGTATAAGGTCTATGTATTATGTTTTAAAGGGATTAAAAAATTTCTTTCAAAAATCACAAAAGAATATGTTTAGAGAATTGCTGGTAACTGCACCCATTGACTTCCATAGTATTTTTTTCCCCGATTATGGAAGTCGATGGGTGCTAGCAACCAGCATTCTTTAAAATATTTTCTTTTGTGTTCAACAAGGACGAAACTCATAAAACCACATGAGGTTGAGTAAAGGATGAGGTCATTTTCATTTTTGGCTGAACTACCCCACATTGACTCGGCAGGTAAATAAGGTAAAAAACAACAAACGAAACAAAACATGTTTATCACAATATATTAAGGCTGCACAATGCCCATTTGCAATAGTCACATAGCAAGATATGCAATGTTGAGTCTTAGTTGACCAGGAGCTACAGAATTGTATGTAATTACTGCATTTCTACGGAATGTATGCAAAAAACTAAACAAAAAAACTACTTTTTCTTATTTTTTTTATTTTTTTTATTCATTTTTGTCTTGTTTCTAGACCAAATATCTATATTTCAAAGCAAAAACAAGATTATTTTACTTTCCTCATTGGCAGATAATTATACTTGTTTTTAAGGAAAAACTAATTCTGCCTTATTTCTTCTGAAGTTTTGAAAAAAAAAAAACCCATTTTTACTTGATTTAAGAGTTTTTAGATATTTGGACTAAATAAGAAAGTAAGAAAAGCATTTTTTTTGCATTGTGATTATTTAATATCTGTACCCGAATACTGTTACAACTCCCCAGAAAGCTCAAATCAAATATAGTGCTATTCAAACTATCTTGTGAAACTGTGTTCGTATTGCAATATTTATCGCAGAAAAATCAAATCTCGCAAGATCAAACTTTTCCAATATCGTGCAGCCCTACAAAATATTGAGTTGCAAAGATTTCTTTGTAAGCTAAGTTGTCTAAAATGTTATGTTTAAATATGCAAATGTACCAATGCTAAATTTGAGTTTCAGTTTACCACATTGATCAAGTTTTATTTTGTTAATTTTATTATTTTGATATCTCTTTTATCACTCCATAATTATTAAAGTACTGCAAACTGCCAGAAAACCTTTAATTGTTTGTAGAATACAATGTATATAATAAAAAAGTTGAAACTGTAAAATTTGGTGTAAGTGCTACTGAATTGGAGGCTTATCGCTTTAAAATCATGTATTGTAATTTAAATCTACAAACACAAAGTGCGAGAAATTTAACACTTCAGATCTGGGCGATGAATCAGAATGAGTTTTATTTGCCAAGTGTGCGCAAACACAAGGAATTTGTTTGTCTTTTTTTTTTTCAGAAGCACATTATATATACAGTACCTGCATGCGTACATATCAACACAGGAACACAGAATGACATTTAAATAAGTGGAAAATAAAGTAAACAATAAAAAATAATGAATGGGTGCATTTTGGCAGTAAAGCCAGCTCGGTAATCAGCAGTGTTTACTACACACTAATACTCTATTAGACTGAGAAAAACACTTTATGAAAAGTGAAATTCTGAAGGGCATTAAAAAAGATTTTTCGCCAGCTGTGTCTTGCAATTTTGTAGAAATTGATCAGGATGAACTTGGCCCAGTTACTTTTACTCTAATCTGCTACTACTACTATACAGTAAAAAAAAATGCTGGGTTCCGCATCGATTTGTGTTGGGACAACATGAAGGAATTAAGTTAACTTGTTAGTTTTTACCAATTTAGGTTGATAGAACATAAAACAATTAATTGTTTCAGCTCATTTTAAATAAGTAGTTTGGACAAACAGAAAATATTATTTTTTTAGTTTACTACTACTACTACTACTACTACTACTACTACTACTACTACTACTACTACTACTACATTAGAGTAATCTCATAACATGTTCTGCATCATTTACAGTGTAATTTCATGTTAGTTTCATTTCACTAAAGACAACATTTTCCTGGAACTGATGTTACTGGCATTTCCTATTGTACTGGACGTTATTTAACAGTGTACATGTGACCAAAGCGTAGTTTGCAGTATAATGATTAAGACTTTGTGGTATTGGTGAAAAGGAAATGTAAACAATTCTGCTTGGGTGTGTATGTTTTTTCCCAGCATGAATGTTCTTGATAAATTTTATTATTTGCACCTTTGGGAATTCCCTTCCTGGCACTGTGTTTTAATTCTCACCTGCTGTATTTTCCACTCAGTTTCAAATGATATAATGGCAGCATGTGCCTGAATGAGTAAATCGGGTAAAAAAAAAACAACAACTAATGTTTATTATGACCATACTTCCCTATTTGATTCATTACATTTAAGAATTGCAAGCATTTTCTTGTGTTACAAGTTTTCTAAAATGTTACATTTAAATATGCAAACAAGGCGTTGAATAATTTGCATATTACATTCATAGCACATAACTTAAACACTGGATGATTATTTATTTATGTTTTGACAAATTGGAGTGAAGGGTTTTTACAAAGGGGATTTTGGGTATCTATTTTAATCATTCTATAATTCAAAATATAATGCAAACAGCCAAAAAATAATTGCATGTAATCAGACAAATTTTGTATGAACTAATTTATTTATGAATAAAACTGTGAAGTTGTAAACGCTGCTGAATTTGAGGTTTATGGCTTAGTGCAGGAGAAAAAGTTAATTTTAAGAGAACAGCTTTTTGAAAATATGTAATAATTGAAATCGAGGCATACACAAAGTGTGAGACGAAGACAAGCAAAAGCAAAAAAATAAAAGGTATTTTAGATGTTTCTTTATGAAAAGCCCCCAAAAAAGAAAAAGAAAAAACAAATCAGTGTATCTGCCTGCAGTGTCTTGTGTTAAAGGAGCTTCCATCAGGTTCAAGGGAATATTTAGCTCTGGAGAGCAATCTGACCAAATCTTTCATTTTATCCTGCGTTACCCAAAGTAAATAAGCTGCTGCTGCCCACTGGTGGCTACTTGATGCACTTACATTTAATTTGTCCCCTCAGTTCCTGTCGTTTGTGACTTTCCTGATGGAGGAGATCGTGTCCCACTGTGTGTCTTGTGGAGCGCTTTACTTCTTTGAGTTTGTCAGTTGCACAGCCTTCCTCTTCACACTTCTGCTCCTCATCCTTCTGGCCACAAGTCTTCACCAGAGAGTCGGAATTAACTGCTGGCCTACACTGGTAAGAAAAAGAGTAAATAATAATAATTAAATTACAATAAATAAATAATTGCACGATTGAAATAAATGCATTCTTAAAATTACTACTACTACTATTATTATTTTTTGTTATTACCTGTTATTACAGTTTTACTCTATAAACTATTGTAGTGATATTTTCTAAATCTCTCTCTCTCTCTCTCTCTCTCTCTCTCTCTCTCTCTCTCTCTCTCTCTCTCTCTCTCTCTCTTTATACATCTCTCTCTCTCTATTGTTTTGAATCGAGTTTGAATATAAAGCTAAATCTGTTTCCCCCCTATAGGATTTTACATACACGTCAGGCATGGCAGTCATGTTCCTTATTGCCAGCATTGTATTTGCAGCAGACAATGGTCAGACGGGCTTGGAGAAGGGTGCAGTGGTATGACACCATTATTTTAGTATCATTGCTGACCATTTTAATAATTTTTTGTTATAATATTTACTTTTTTAAATGTGGAAAAACTACCTCTATATATTTTTAATAATAAATAAATACATTTTTAAAAATATAGAAAATCAAGTATACATATATAACTCCAGCATATACATATGTGTATGTGTATTTATATGTTGTGGCTATATATATTTAGCAATTTTCTTTTTCAGTTTTACTACAGTGCATCTGTAAAGTATTCATAGCGCTTCACATTTCCCACATTATTTTATGTTACAGCCTTATACACGCATTACCCCATAATGACGATGTGAATTTTTTTTTTAATTAATGCTAATTTATTAAAAATAAAAAAACAGAAATATCACATGTACATTAGTATTCACAGCCTTTGCCGTGAAGCTCTAAATTGAGCTCAGGTACATTCTGTTTCCACTGATCATTCATGAGATGTTTCAGCAGCTTAATGGGAGTTCACCTGTGGTAAATTCAGTTGATTCGACATGATTTTAAAAGGCATACACCTGTCTATATAAGGTCCCAGGGTTGACAGTGCATGTCAAAGCACAAACCAAGAATGAATACAAAGGAATTGTCTGTAGACCTCAGAGACAGGATTGTCTCAAGGCACAAGGCTTTGGAAGGTTACAGAAAAATTTCTGCTGCTCTGAAAGTTCCAATGAGCACAGTGGCCTCCATAATTCGTAAGTGGAAGATGTTTGGAACCACCAGGACTCTTCCTAAAGCTGGCTGGCCATCTAAGCTGAGTGATCGGGGGAGAAGGGCCTTAGTCAGGGAGGTGATCAATAACCCGATAGTCACTCTGTTCTTCTGTGGAGAGACGAGAACCTTACAGAAGGACAACCATCTGTGCAGCAATCCACCAATCAGGCCGGTATGGTAGAGTGGCCAGATGGAAGCCACTCCTTAGTAAAGGGCACATATAAGCCCGTCTGGAATTTGCCAAAAGGCATCTGAAGGACTCTCAGACCATAAGAAACAAAATTCTCTGGTCTGATGAGACTAAAATTGAACTCTTTGGAGTGAATGCCAGGCGTTACGTTTCATCACCAGGCTAATACCATCCCTACAGTGAAGCATGATGGTTGCAGCATCATGCTGTGGGGATGTTTTTCAGCAGCAGAAACTGGAAGACTAGTCAGGATAGAGAGAAAGGTGAATGCAGCAATGTACAGAGACGTCCTGAATGGAAACCTGCTTCAGAGTGCTCTTGACCTCAGACTGGGGCGACAGTTCATCTTCCAGCAGAACAATGACTCAAAGCACACTGCCAAAAAAATCAATGGAGTGGCTTCACAACAACTCGGTGAATGTCCATGAGTGGCCCAGCCAGAGCCCAGACCTAAATCCTATTGAACATCTCTGGAGAGATCTGAAAATGGATGTACAATGTTGCTTCCCATCCAACCTGATAGCTTGAGAGGTACTGCAAAGAGGAATGGGCAAATATTGCCAAAGACATGTGTGCCAAGCTTGTGGCATCATATTCAAAAAGACTTGAGGCTGTAATTGCTGCCAAAGGTGCATCAACAAAGTATTGAGCAAAGGCTGTGCATATTTATGTACATGTAATTTTTCATTGTGTGTAGAATCTTGAGGAAGTAATTGAATTTAATACATTTTGGAATAAGGCTGTAACATAAAATGTGTGGAAAAAAGTGAAGCGCTATGAAAACTTTCCGGATGCACTATATTAGTTAAATATATGTTTGTGGTTCATTTGTATTTTAGCTGATATGACAACACTGCTTATGACCAGTTTGTACATACAAGACGTAGAATTGGCCACACTTACACACCTCTATTTATTTAAAGGGGAACAGAAACCTGTTTGTGACTTGTGTAAGAATGTTTAGTAACACTTTAGTTTGTCACAATTCATGCTATTAACTACTGGCTTATTACCTGCCTATTATTAAGTTATTAACCGTTCATTAGTAGTTATAAAGTATGATCATATTCTGCATCTCTGATCCTGCCCAAAACCTTAACCCAACTTCTACCTTACTAATTATTAACATGCAGCTAATTAGTAGATTATTAAGCTAGTAGTGTTAGTTAAAGTTGATGTATGTAAGTTTTTGACTCTTCTAAAGCATAAAAATACCATAATATGTCTGCAGATATTTAAGAAACAGGCTAAGTGAACATTCTTGTTTATCTGAAAAACAATGCTAAAGTCAGTTATTGCTGCTTTGAAAATGTGTGTTACTTGCCAGAATGGGTGTCTTTGTTTTGGTCCCTTTAACCCGCCCAATGCCAGTTTAGCCAATTATATTTCAGCACCCCGGGTTGCCTTAGTGGAAAACCTCATATTTAAATAATTTAGTCATGATGGCTCTCATGAATCCGCTACCAAAAATGCAACCTCCGTGGACAGTAGCAGCCTCTGGAATAAGACGCAGATTCAGAGTTCCACATGAGGTAATTATTATTAAGCAAATAATATAAATATTACAAACGTAAACATAAGGTGAGCAGGTTACGTTGTAACCGAGTGTTCTAACAATCTAATTAATACATATTAAACCTCTAACATTATTAAATGTACATGCTGAATGATTGATATGTGTTGGCTTGCACTGAGTCACAGTTCTAAAGTTTAATTTCAAATGGTTAATTTTATTTTCAGGATCTGAGGTGAACTATCTGCTGCTGATTTTAGTAGTATGGCAATAAATGTCATGTAAAATGGCATTCAAACTCACATTATTAGCATTTAACACTGAATAAAGCACATGAGGCTTTAGCACATCATTGTCAGTCTTCTGTTGTTCAGCTGCAAGAAATAGAAGCCGTTTCTAAAATATAAATTTTGGGTGTTGGTTTGGACAAAAACTCCTTTTAATATAAATATATTTCATCTACCACGTGCCTTTGCTTTTATTTAGAACACGACTTAAATCAGCCTTTACGCTCGATAGTTAGGTACATTCATATTGGTGTCGTCAATCTGGCAACCTGCTCTTGTGTGTGTTTTGAACCAGGAGTGCAATACCTAGTTCAACCACTGGGTGTCAAACTTACATACTGCACCTTTAAAGATGATACAAACAAAATGTCTTATTATTTTAATAGAATGTATATTTTTAAATGATATTTTGATGATGAGGAATTTTACAATATTATTGATCATACTGAAATGTGACTTTTCATCAGTGTTGTTATCTGTATGTTTTTGTGTAAGGCATGTTTGTTAAGAAACAGCTATGATAGTAAATTATAAATTGAATATTTATTACTGAAGCTGATGATATAGCATTAAAACATGAATAAATAATGACAACATTCAACTGTCTTTCCTGTATTACAGGTATTTGGCTTCATGTCCACGCTAGTCTTCTTTGCAGACTCTGCTTACTTTATGAAACTGCGTGGTATTCCTTGCCGAAAGACAAGCAATCAAACAGCAGACCAAACACAAAGACAACCAGAGAGTGAGAAACTTAATGCTAATGGAACAGAATCAGCTTGAGGCCTGGTCGCGTTTTCACCAGCATCCAAATCCAAAAGCAAACAAGAATCTTTTTTTCATATCTTTTTTTATAGGTATGAAATATTTTTACCCAAAGCAAAAAAGAAAAAGTCTTAATAATTCCATTTCAGTCAGTTTCACACTGGCATTTTTGTCCAGTTTTATATTGTGCCTAAACTTTTTGCCTTTGTATTACATGAGTCTTAATTTCACAGGTAGTATTTTAACATTGAATCCTCTAAATATCTTGCCCATATTTTTACTGTACACAAGTGAAGTTATCATGTCACTATTTTTGTGTGTGTTTTGCGCCATTTTGGACATGAATTCTTAAGGATTAACAAGTACAAAAATGTGCACTGTACTCCAAAATCGAGTACTATTTTTCTGATTTTTAAAATACTTTTATATGCATTCATGAAATAATATATTTTGGAGAAAATCAGGGTTTGATCATGTTGAATATATTGATTTACTATTGCCTACTTTTTAGCACAGGAATTTGAATATAATAATGATTAAGAGGCAAAGAAAATTATAGTTTTTTTTTTAACACTTTTGGGACAGGCAGGGGCGGATTTAACCAATAAACGAGGTAAGCGGCCGCTTGGGGGTCCCCCCGATAATACCTAGAAATATAAATTATACCCATAAATGATATAACATTGTTTTCTATCATATTTTGTATGGTGAGGGTCTAACCAATACAATTTTGAGATAGTTATTACATCTGCACAAATTTGACCCCCACCCCAATCATGGAGCAGTCCAGCAGTCAAATCATGTAAAGATTTAGTTTTAAAAATAACATTTCTGAAACATTTGGACATAATAAAGACTTTTCTTTGTTATTTTTCAGTTTAAGGGCCACACAGTGGCTCAGTGGTTAGCACTGTCGCCTCACAGTAAGACTGAGTCACTGGTTCGAGTCCAGGCTGGGTCAGTTGGCATTTCTGTGTGGAGTTTGTATGTTCTCCCCATGTTGCAGTGGGTTTTGTCCGGGTGCTCCGGTTTTCCCCAACAGTCCAAAAGTCATGCGCTATAGGTGAACTGAATAAACTAAATTGGCCACAGTGAATGTGTGTATGGATGTTTCCCAGTACTAGGTTTCAGCTGGAAGGGCATATGCTGTGTAAAACATATGCTGGAATAGTTGGCGGCTCATTCCGCTGTGGCGACCCCTGATAAATAAAGGGACTAGGCCAAAGGAAAAAGAATGAATGAATTCAGTTTAAGGAAGCAATTCATTTAAATATTTAGCGGTTGCATTACGATAAAAGGTAAAAAATTAAATTGATTGAGATTTTATATATAATATAATATAATATAATATAATATAATATAATTTAATATAATATAATATAATATAATATAATATAATATAATATAATACAATATAATACAATACAATATATTAAGAATAATAAATAAAAGGGTGCCTTTTAGGACTGTTGGGCCCCATGGCTGGAATTGTTTAGGCCCCCTAAATCACTAAATCCGCCCCTGAGGACAGGTAAATATTACACTGTATTCACACACGCGTATGTCATCCTTAAGTCAGTTATACTGTAAAAATGTTTATTGAGCTGTAGAAATGAATGTGGCAACAGCAGGATGACATTGTTTTGGCCCTGTGATGATCATGTTTCGCTGTGCAGGGGTGTACACTCATACATTTGTTTGTTTTTATTGAATCAATCTGTCATTTTTATATTGTGTGGAACTCGAAATGTTGTATATTTTCTTCTGTGCTTTATCTTGTTCCATGTGAGCCCAGATTGTGTGTAAGATAGTGTGTTAAATTTATGAATATGAAGTTTTAAATTGAATGGATGTCTTACAGGTCTTTCTTTATTGGGAGGTTTGTGCGTTTAGGCCCTGTTGTGTTTGTTTTGATGCCCGAGGAATTGAAAGGACTGCAAGTTTTCCAAGACACTAATCTGCCTTATGCTTCGACCCTCCTGTTCTGTACGACTTGACTGCTGCTTTTTGTTAATTAAGCATTGTGTATATTTTAAATCCAGATGAACTGAACATACATTAGCCACTTTCTTACTGATCCTTCTTAAGATTTGAATTGTTGAATTCAAGAAGTGTTGCCAAGGATTTTTTGTTTAATGCAAAGACTAGTTATACCAGCATTATTTCTACCTTTAAATGTCACATGGAACATCTTACAGCACTGTATATGAAAACATCTCCCCATTCAATTTAAGCAATAAATAGATCATGGGCTCAAGAGAATCAGACTCCTGGTTTTATGTGTGGCCTGTTTGTAAACATGCTTGATGATAAAGGGGTTGTTCAACCACAAAATCAATCAGTTTGCTGTCAATTTACTCACACTCAGGCCATTCTTAATGCTTTTTCTCTTCAATAGAGCATCAAGGAAGATTTTTGTTTTTAATGAAATGCCAAGTTAAGTCAACAGCTACTGAGAGTCCTATAAGGCAGTGTTTCTCAACCACGTTCCTGAAGGACCACCAACACTGCTTGTTTTGGATGTCTCCTTTGTCAGTCACATCCATTACAGGTCTTTCAGTTTCTGCTAATGAGCTGATAATCCAGGTGTATTTGGCTAAGGAGACATGGAAAATGTGCAGAGCTGGTGGGCCTCCAGGAACGTGGTTGAGAAACACTGCTATAAGGCAAGGCTAAATTAATTGATGCAGAAGTCTTATTAAGTGAATAGGTCTGTTCAATAAGCAGTTTGTTATCATTTTTAGTGTGTTTACAGCATTATTTACCTTTATTAGCACTGGCAAACATTCCAGGGTCTATTGTTTGGTACTACAAGTATCAGTTGTTGTATTCTCTCGCAAAGTGCCAGCAGCCATTGATTTCCACTTTGTAAATTGTCGAGGATCACAATTTCAGATATAAATACTTTTTAAATGTTCCATTAAAGAAAAATACAATCCTCTACATCTTGGATGGATTGATGGTGAGTAAATTATATAGTTTCTACAATAAGCTTCTACAATACAAGTCCAATACAAATGCATTCTACAATATTCAATCTACTCAGTGTGTTTATTTGGGCCGGTCACTTGACAGAAGACTTCTATATTAAATATTGGAAGAGTTGGTGTCTTCTGTAGATTAATTACAAATATATGAACTAGGGCTGCACAATATATCGTTTAAGCATCAGTATCGCAATGTGTGTGTCCACAATAGTCACATCACAGGATGTGCAATGTTAAATTGAGATTATGTTTGATCAACAATTGAGAATACATAAGATTTTTAGAGTCATGAGATACTTTGAAAGTATAACCATAACAGAGTGAAACTTTATCATTTGCATGTGTCTTAAATACATATCAGGAGTGCAAAGCATTCAGGCACAATAATGTACAACATTTGTTACTTTAATGAAGAATACTTTTACTGAATTATTAATACAATGACTATATAATGATTATACAGTGTTTTGTTTTTTTACCTTTCATTTTTCAATTTCTGTACCTGAATACTGTTTGACTCTCTGAAAAAACATGAAGCACTGTTTATTTAACTTTTCTCTCTGCTCTATTGTGACTATGCTTGCTTGCAATTTGTTTATTATTTTTATACGACTCACCGTCAATCTAAATTGATGATTTTTTACTCCCATATATAGGCTAGCCAATCAAGCCATCTGTAATGAAATTGTATTCATATCGCAGAAATACAAAATTTCTCAGTGTCAGATGTTCCCAATATCGTGCAGCCCTAATGTGAACGTTTATTGATTATTTATGTAATGCCCATTTTTTCTTTGGAAGCTAAACCATTTTCCCTAAAGCTAACACAAGATGTCGCTGCCTGCAAAGTTACCGTCAACAAATGTCTGAGCACGCCGTTGAAGATCACTTTTACATCAGGTAGGACATCCCTTATGGTTTTGGTTTGGTGGCAATTTTGAAAGACATTTTAAGTTACATATCGCGTATAAAGTAAATATTTTACTGCAGAACTCATTATTTATGAATGAAAGAAATATGCTGCCATAGTAGCCTAATGTAGCCTACAGTTAATTCTATAGTGTTTTAAACCATATAGTAAAGTGAATTATACAGTATGTGTAGTACTACAGTATCATAGGCTACAGTATTATTAACTAGTGGACAGAAAAACTAATAAATACTGTATACATTGGTTTTCACTACAGTAAAGTGTGGTTTATTGTATTACAAAATACTAATTTTAGAAATGTTAGTACAGTATGGGGTTGTTTACTGTGGTTGTAATACCACAGCAGCTTTATAATTACCGCAAAATATTAATTCAAGTACTTTAGTATGGTAAGACCTACTTACATGACCACCTTGAAAGTCTAAAACCTGACTAAGAAAGATTATTTTGGATGGAATGATATTATTATGGTACATTTTAAATCATAAAATATTTATAAGATGCATGATTGTTTACATGCTAGCCTATTTTAAGGTAAAACGACTTATAGGCTGATTCGGTGATCTAGTTTTAATAGTTTTTAACCAATCAACCTGGGAAGCCAGCTGATAATATCCGAAAACCGACAAACAATAATAGTTTAGGCTGGTTTAAATATTTTTAGCAATGATATATGATGGTGTGTAATGTAAAAACTTAAAGTGTACAATACATATGTATACATACATTGCACATTTATTTAATTAGTAACTGACAAGTTACTAATGATGAGTTGTTTTACCTGTAGTTCCTCCCCTCAAAGTCGGCGCACCCGCTGAAAGAGTGAAGCGCGTGAAGGGGAGGGACCTGCGCGCCACATGAACGCGCTGTACTTTACTTTCACTCATCTGCACAGCGGGTTGAGGATGGAGCTCGACTCTCTGCATGGAGCATATTTCTGCCCAGTGCTCTGTGTCTGATGACAAGCAGCGAAGCAACAATTTACCTGGATTTAATTTTCATGTTCGTTAAAGGTGAGTGCTCATCTGTCGCTGCAGTCGCGCTCCCGAGCGCAGGTGCTTCATACCGGCGCGCGCCTTTATTTGCGCATTAATCACTTTAAAGTAAAAGAGGATGGCATTTTTGTAATTAACTCGCTACTGAAGAGAAATGGATGAGATGCACTTGTCGGCTTTAGGTGTTGCACTATTGTATGGTTTTATGCTTAGGAAGTTGTTCATATGTTATGTGTTGAATTCGCTGCAGTTACTCTGGCTTGCATGATCATTGTTTCATTAAACTTTATATTAATTAATTTTAAAGACTAAATGTGCTATAAGATTAACAGGAGAAAAACCCATGTTCATTCAACTTTATTAGCCCATACATCCTTAAGTCTGTTAAAGTGCACACCTGACTTGGACATAAAACATAAAAAAACAGAGGAGGCTTTTAAATTGCATTACGTATATTATTTATAAGTACTGTAGTCTATGACTTAGTTTTATTTTAAAATCGTTACCTACAATTTCTTGGCTCAGCCGTCATTTATAAAGACGCGATTCCTTCAGTGTCCAGATGAGGGTGAACAATTAAAGCAGGTGATGTGCATGGTTGAGACCATCCACAGTTTAATATACGGTCACATATCTGTTAAATTATCATTAGATCAACATTATTAATTAACATTGAATGAAAGTATTGATCTGGCAGGACTTACTGTAAAAATACGGTGCCAAAATTACAAGCATTTTGGTAACTGTATCTTTAATTATGTTACTGTACCAATTACAAATTGTACTAGTATTAACGTGACATCATGATGAAAAGTTCAAATTCCACAATAAAATTACATGTATTATTTTTTAAAATAGCAATTTTTGCATCACTGTTCAGATGTTTGTAGGCAGTAGTTTCTTTCTAATAATTTAATTCAATAAGAGTGCAGTAAATTGATGCAAAAAGTGACAACACGTTCATATTTTTAAGGTTTATATATATATATATATATATATATATAAATATATAAGTAAATAAATAAATAAATAAAAAGCTGTTCTTTTAAGCATTCTATTTCCATACATGCCCAAAAAAGTAAGCCATACATCTGTGTTTAACACTTATTATAAGTAGTTTCTTGACCACCAAATCAAGATATCACACCGTAAAGTATGGGAACTATCTACCTTAAAGGGATAGTTAACCCAAAAATAAAATTTACTCAAAACTGAATAACCCTCAAGTGGTTCCAAACCTTTATGAGTTTCCACAAAAGAAGATATTTTGAATAAAGCTGAAAACCGGTAACCATTTACTTGCATTGTATTAAAAACAAATACCAGAGAAGTCAATGATTACAGCTTCCTAACATTCTTCAAAATATCTACTTTTGTGTTTAACAGAAGAAAGTCATAAAGGTTTGAAACAAGGGTAAGGAAATGACATAATTTTCATTTTTTGGGTGAACTGTCTCTTTTAACTCTGTCCCTTAACTCTTTCTTTTGTTTGTTTTGTTGGCATAAATTAATGTATTACGTTGATTTCGTGATAGTAATAGCTGCGAAAGATCAATCTTTGCCACCACAGGAATAAATTACAACTTAAAATATACAAAATAAGAAAATAGTTATTATAAATTCTGATAATATTAAAGTTTTAGTAATAAAAATGGGTGACCAAGATATTTGCTAACAGGTAAAACATGCAAGAAAACCTATATAAATTCTTACTAACACTAATGATACATTTTAGTGAAGTTAACCAGCAGGTTTTACTTGATCACTTTTAGTGTATTGTCACACACTGGTGTTGAAAAGAGTGAGTCTTAGTTGTAGTGTGTGTTTCACTTAGCATTTTTGTGGATTCAGTTTTCATTTGTACCATTACTGTCTTAACAATCCATTATCTCATATATTTTTTTAGAGTATTGTTTGATCCCTTAAAGAGCATTTGAGTTCTGGACTGACCCACACAGTATTCCATCTTTATTAGATCATTACTTACAGTTCCACGGGTGCCTTGTGTGTCACAAGCTTTTACTGCTTCTCCATTTATAGAATGTGTTCTGTCCCAACTAATTAGACAACTTCCTAAAGAATAATGAGCTTATTCATTTTCAATAGCTGCCTGTGGTCTTGTTCTCATCCTCATGAAATTGAGCAGGCTGATGAAACGAGGGCGTGCTAGTGAATAATTGGTTTGTTGTAAATGACTGGAAATAGGGCTAAATGAGCTGAGATGGCAGGATGCAAGACTGTGGTGAGATTCCAGTCGACTGCATCACTCATTCTCTGTTGAGAGCCATTATTGGTGTTTGTCAAATTAGGCACACTGGAAACTAGGAGAGGAAATTACCTGCTGAGATGGGAGAGAAAAATGTGGTTATCACGTCGAGAGAAAGGCGTAACACGGTAATGGGTTTCACAGGTTGCATCTGACATGGCACTCCTGATTATGTTTGTTTTTAGCGTAAGTGAAATGATGCTGAATGCTTGGTACTTAACAATAATGTGTTGACAGCAGGTCATTAGGAGACAAGAGAACGCTTAAAACCTAATCAAACTTCACTGAAGTAAAAATAACAAGTTCTTTCGTCACATGTTTAAACGTTTGTGCTCTGTAAGATTTTCATTTATGATTTTAAATTTGATTTATTTCTGTAATGCAAAACTTTCTGTATTATTACTCCTCAGTATCACATGATCCTTTAAAAACAGCATTCTCTAATATGCTGATTTGGGGATAAAGAAGCATTTAATGCTTCTCCAAAAAATGCTGGGTTGTCATAGCTCAATGTTGGGTCAATTATGGACTATTCCAATGTTGGGTTAATTTTTAAGATGACATTTAATTGACACTTTTCACCTCAACAATTGATTTGTCCATATTTGACCCAACGTTGGGTTACGACAACAAAGCATTAGAGTGTACAAATGAAAATGTTTTTTTTTTTTTGTGGAAACCAAAATGCATTTTATTTTTAAGTTTCTTTAGCAAAATTCAACAAACAGGAATGGTGAGGATGAGGTGTCTGTTAAGTTGTGATAACGCTCCCAAAATCCTTTTCCTGATTTTTTTGTGAATGAAATGCCTACTTTCCTACATCCAATCAGCTAGCAGTAGAAAAAAACAAGCCACGCCCACTGTTTTCTCATTTAATATTCAATATTCAAAAAAATGAAACCGGTTCATGTGGACTTCTAATATGACAGTTAAACTGCCAATAGCTGGCACACGTCTGTTTGAATGAAAGATTCATTGAATCATTTGTTCAATGATTTGTTCAAAACAGCCGATTCACTTGTTTGACCAATCTGAATTTGACATCTAAAAGAGCTTCTTTAAGTCAAACACAACTATTGTCTAAAGAATCATTGAATCATTAGTTGTTTTTCCATTCTTAAACGAAACGAATCTTTTCAAAGCTTGCAAAAAAGAAAAAAAAGTGAATTAGCTGTGTTTCCATCAACTTGTTAGAGCAGCTGACTGTAGTATTGGTAACCTAGCAACCAACAGTAAAAAGTAAAGTATAATGCAGACAGATGATTAGTCCCATGGGTGTATTATAGGCTATTTCAGAGATTATTCAGCAAATGTGTTTCCATCTTTCATTATTCACATGAATCCTTTTTCAAACAAGTCCAAAACCACCTCAAAAACCTCAAAAATACTTTGAAATATGCATTAACACAATATGCATTAGGATGATGGAAACCCTGCTATTGACTCAAATGATTTGTTCAAAGACAGATTAAATATTAATGAAACACTACAGTGTTTCTCTGAGATGTGCAAATGCCCCCCAGAATATTACGTTTAAACTGTAACTTGCTCAGTATTAACTTCCACTTATTCGATCTGTTGTGTAACATCGATACCACATTTGTGATTGTGCTCAAGTGCTGATATTTTGAAAAACAAATCTCTGACACAACTAGGAAAGTTGTGAAAACGTGATATTTCTTAACAGAAAATGTTAATGTTAGCTCACATTTTGTTATAAAATTAATTAGAGTAGATGATAAATGTTGCACACCCCATTTTAATTCTTTTTTAAATGTCAATTTAAAAAAAAAGTAAATATCTTTAATATGACGTGTAATCAATGGCACTAAAAACTTTTAAGTTGTAGGGAATCTGATCAAATGAATGAAAAGATCTACTAAATACATAAACGATGGTCACACTTTACAATAAGGTTTTATTAGATAATGTTGGTTAAATTATTTACTAACATGAACTAATAATAAATAAAACCTGTAAAGCATTTTATTAATCAAAGTTTAACATGTACTAATGCATTATTAAAATCCAAATTCATGCTTGCTACCTTAGTTAATGCTCTGTGAGCTAATAGGAAGTAACAATTAACAGCTTATTTCCATTAACTAACAAAGATGAATAAATATTGTAATAAATGTATAATTAAGTTTTGTTCATGTTAGTAAATGCATTAACTATTCATTCATTCATTCATTTTCTTTTCGGCTTAGTCCCTTTATTAATCTGGGGTCGCCACAGCGGAATGAACCGCCAACTCATCCAGCATATGTTTTACGCAGCGTATGCCCTTCCAGCCGCAACCCATCTCTGGGAAACATCCACACACACACCCATTCACTACGGACAATTTAGCCTACCCAATTCACCTATACCGCATGTCTTTGGACTTGCGGGGGAAACCGGAGCACCCGGAGGAAACCCACACCAACACGGGGAGAACATGCAAACTCCACACAGAAATGCCAACTGACCCAGCCGAGGCTCGAACCAGCGAACTTCTTGCTGTGAGGCGATTGTGCTACTCACCGCGCCACCGTGCTGCCCTGCATTAACTAATACAATTATGTATTATCTTATATGGTTGAGGTTGTGGATTTATTTTGCATCATTCTTTGGATTTTTTGGATTTATTGTTTGATTCAGGCACGTTTTTGTAGTACACATAGTCTTGTTTTATCCATCTGGCAAACATGGCATGATTTGCATGTATTATTTTTATTGCTTCTTGACAAAATCCTATAAACTCTAACAAGCCATATTTTCTGACTCTAATGTAAGAATAATCAAAGGCACCAGGCTCTGGAGACGCTTGTGGCCTCTGCCTCGGCACAAATGATTAAGCACCCAGAGCCTGTTCCTGCTGGAAACAAACAGAGCGGGCTTCACCTCACACATACCGCTTCATTTATCAACACAGCTGATTTTTTAACACTGAGATCATTAGAAAGGGTTCAAACTGAATGCTTTGCGCTGTTTCTAAACCCATTACTCACAGCACAGAGAAACTGACTGTGGAAGAAAAGAGCCCACATAATTCAAAGAGTGAAACACAGATCTCCTCAATCTTGATGAATTCAACAGGCCGAATAACTTTAATCCACATTCCTGAATCCGTGTTTTACTACAACAGCTGTCATGTTGTATGCTTGTGCACAGTTTTGGGGCAACAGTTATGAATGTAGCCAGCCTCTAATGGTAAATATTCATTCATTCATTAATTTTCTTTTCGGCTTAGTCCCTTTATTAATCTGGGGTCGCCACAGCGGAATGAACCGCCGACTTATCCAGCATATGTTTTACGCAGTGGATGCCCTTCCAGCTGCAACCCATCACTGGGAAACATCCATAAACACTTATTCACACACATACATTACGGACAATTTAGCTTATCCAATTCACCTGTACTGCATGTCTTTGGAATTGTGGGGGAAACCGGAGCACCCGGAGGAAACCCACGCCAACACGGGGAGAACATGCAAACTCCACACAGAAATGCCAACTGACCCAGCCGGGGCTCGAACCAGCGACCTTCTTGCTGTGAGGCGATTGTGCTACCCACTGCGCCACCGTGCTGCCTATGGTAAATATTCATTAATTGTATTACTTATGTATTAATTACACTTTGATTGACATTCCTCCTTTGCACGTGTCATCAGAGGGGGAATGCCCCGCACATTAGTCATGTTCTCTCCCTCATTAGCATAAACAGCCCTGAGTGAGAAGCAGTTTTCACACCGTAATGTCAGCATCTAAGGCGCATTATAAATGTAGAGTTTTAGGATGCACAAATGAACACTGTAGTCTCCATAGACTACCTACTTCTGAGACACTTTGTTTGATATTTTCAGTTTTTCACAGTTAGCACGTTTACATGGAGACCAATGATCTGATTTTAATATGATTAAGACAATACTCTGATTAAGAGTCTACCATGTAAACAGTGATTTAAAAATTTTAATTAATTTAATTTTAATTAAAATTAATTTAATACGATTAAGGTCATAATCGAACTAAACAGAAATCGGATTATGTGGACGTGGAGTATGCTAAGACGTGGAGTATGCTGATTATAGTCACATTATTGAAGTGCAGTACAGACATGTAAACACCTTAATCAAGCTATTACCATTGTGTAGTATTTTCATTTTGCGACAGGATAGTCTATACACAAACGACTGTTTGACACTATTCTCTGCACCTACCGAGTCAGAGAAGGACCACAGACCCCTGCATCATGAAATGTGGAGGTTTTTTTCACATACGGCGTGTGGTATCAAATTCCAAATAAAACAACACTCTGTCAGCATTTCAAACTCTCATCCAATATCTCGTTTGCCGCAGGGGCATAACTGAAATGTTCCTAAATGAAAGTGAAAGTGCCAAACTGCAGTTAAAGTTGACAAATTAAACATGAAACACCCGAAATTACACGAAACTCCACAGGAAATGTGGATAGCGCGGTGATGCAATGACGTTTATGGAAATATGTGCTATAACATGTAAAACGGGATCATTAAAGGACATTCAAATAAAATTAAATTTTATTCTATTTTATAATATATGTTTGTTATGCATAGGTTTTTTATAATAGCTCTTATGTCCAGTGTTGTGTTTGTATTTATGATTAATCCATGTAGCACCGTTGTCCTGCGAGACACGACATTTCGTTCCTCCGTATGTCCACACATGTAGCGGAATGACAATAAAGCACGACTTGACTTGACTTGACTTTTAAAAAGCAACTTATGTAAACACCTTAATCATATTATTGTCTTATTCAGATTAAGGCAAATAATTCGATTACTGATGTCCATGTAAACGTAGTGAATGATAACTTTATTTATTTATTTTTTTACTTGCATTTCAGGAATCAGTAAGGACCACAGTTTCAGCAAAAAACCTTCTTTTAGTAAAAAAAATCACCTACATTTTGGATGGCCTCAGGCTGTGTAAATGAGCAGATTTTAATTATTAGGTGAATAAGCACCCTTTAAACAACCCTTTAAGCTAAAATAAAGAAGGCTCTGCACATGAGATACTGAATTACAATGCCGTCAGAGAGTTTTGTGTGTTGATAATATTATGGTTTTCATACATTCAATTGCAAAGGTAAGAAACTTTCACAAACTATCTTGAGAAAATGGTTTATATCCATTCTGACAGCTTCCCTGTGGAGATGCTCTGTATAGGAGGGTTTGAGAGAAGGCAATCTGCCTTTTGTTTATACCTGTTTATGATTATTTAGCACAACTGAAGTATTTCTGCCGATGTAACCATAACTGTGACCGCATCTCAAGAAACTCATAATAACGTGACAGTAAGAGTCAGGTGGTTGAAGTTACCTGTCAGCGTAATCCAAATCAACTCATCATTTGCTGAATAGCAGTTGCCAAGCTATCCCTTTAATACACTGTGTTTATTTGTTTACTTGCTGCTTGATATTTCTATTGTATGACAAGCCCACGGAATGTGTTGCTGCCAGGTACTTGCTTGTAAAGTGCTTGTCAAGGGATATATCTACTATGGCTAGCAGCAGATAACCGTTCGGAAGTGCATACTTGCCATCTGTTTACCTTGGCAGTTTTACATATGAAAACCAAAGCTCTGTTTTAACTCGCACTGTACAGGAGCATCTGCTAAATCCCATAAAGCAAATTAAAATTCAAGTCTTTATTTACTCAGTTATGCTCGTACAAACACATAAAAAGGACAGTTTTAAAGTTTCTTAACACTGATGGTGATAAAATGAGTCTGAACTCAGGCTGTCAAGCTCATAAAAGGATGTAGAAACACCATATTACTTGTCAATACAACTCTTGTGGCATATTCCTTAAGTTTTAAACATTTTGTTGTGTGTTTTTCATTGGGGAAAAGTGGAGATTACAAGTTTGGAATGACAGTATGACAGTTTGGAATGACAGTTCAGTATGACAGTATGTATAGGGATCATAATGTAAATAATTGACAGTAATAATCTGTTTTTAACCACACTATTGTGAGATTTGTTTAAAGGCATCACAAAACAGACATTAAAACCATCTTTTCTTCTCTGATGTGCATTTTGTATGTATATCTGAGTGAAGCTGGTTCTCGAATGAGAAAATAGTGTAGGGCAGAACTTGATTGGGTTGTTGAATCATTGCTGTTTGCTATTGGTTGATCTTATAAACATATTATCAGATGCATCGTTATTTGAAAATGTGCAAAATACTGCATCATTTTTTACATATTTGTGCCCTCATAACCTTTAATCAAAATAGTTTTCCCTCCCTCTCTCTCTGATAAAACGAGAGGGATGGAAAATTATTTTATGATGTAAAAATTATGCAATTTCTTTTTTTACTTAATTGTGTTATTCAAAATGTTTTATGTAATTGTAGCTCTTTCCCTTTAAAATGGAAATTACCCCATAATGTACTCACTCTTGGTGTATTTGTCTTTTTGATGATGAACACAGTCAGAGTAGTTTTAAATTCTATCTTGGGTCTTTCATGTTGTTCAATGGGGTTGGGTAGTGGCCCTTTTTCAATCTTCCAAGTCCATAAATTCCTTGTAAAACTCAGTTGTACGCTGCCAGGGGGTTAACACATGTCTTATGAAGTGGATCAATGTTTTTTTGTAACAAAAGATTTTTAATGGCGGCACGGTGGCTCAGTGGTTAGCACTGCCACCTCACAGCAAGAAGGTCGCTGGTTCGAGTCCCGGCTGGGCCCGTTGGCATTTTTCCCCGTGTTTGCATGGGTTTCCTCCGGGTGCTCTGGTTTTCCCCACAATCCATGCGGTGTAGGTGAATTAAATAAACTAATTTGGCCATAGTGTATGAGTGTGTGTGAATGAGTGTGTATGGGTGTTTCCCAGTACTGGGTTGCGGCTGGAAGGGCATCCGCTGTGTAAAACATATGCCGGAATACTTGGTTGTTCATTCCACTGTGGTGACCTCTGAAATAGAGACTAAGCCGAAGGAAAATGAATGAATGAAATATTGCTAATTTAAAAATTAAAAACTAAAATCAATGACTTCTAGAAATTCATAAAAGAGTATAAACTGTGTAATGCTATACAGGTACTACAGGTACAGGTACAGTTGCTAAACAAACTGGTTGCTAAGTGGTTTCCACATCTATTCCCAAAGATTTTGCTACTGATGCGTCTTATGCCATGCATCAAAGGTTGACCCAGAAATCAGTCAAGAAATTGTCAAGAACGCACATTCAACAGCCACAAAAAGTCAGTGATTTGAGTTCAAAATATAATTTTTTAAAATATTTTTGTAACAAAAACACACATTGATCCACTTTATAAGACATGCGTTAACCCCCTGGCTGCATATGGTAAGTTTTGGTTAGTTTTCCGACTGATTTATGTGCTTTTGGAGGCTTCAAAAATAGCCACTATCCAACACCATTATACAGCATGGAAGAGTCAGAATAGTAGAATTAAAACACTCCGACTGTGTTCATCTGATAGAAGTAATTAGGGCTGCACAATATATCAAAACATTATTGTTATTGTGATAATAGTATATGCAATAACCATATCGTAGAGAAGTGCAATAAATTAAATGAATATTATGTGCCAAGCATTTGTGCGCTGCATGCATAGGTTGTTAATCCAAATTTGACCAATCATATGGGGCCTTTACTATCTTCATCCTCACCTCTCTCCAGTAGGTGCTGTTAGGTGAACCTAGAGCTGAAAATAATAATGCCCAACAGGTGACAAGAGAGGAAAAAAATGACAACAGCCAATCAGAATTTCTGTCAAGGTTTTCAGTAATTCATTGTATTTTCATGTCTTATTAAATGTTTTTTTTTTATTAGCTCATATAAAAATATCTATTGTCTGTTTATTTTAGTATGATCATTACAAAAATATTTTTTTTCCATTCCTGATAAAATATGTTTTTTAAAAGTAATATTGTAAGAAATAACGTTATTGCAACACTCAACAATAATATCGCACATTGCATATTTTCCTAGTATCGTGCAGCCCTAAAAGAAAGTCATATACACAGAGAATACCTTGAGGGTGAGTAAATTATGCAGTAATTTTCATATTTGATTAAACTATTCCCTTAACCCTGTCTTTTTGTCAGATTTTCTTCTATATACTTCTTTGCTTTCAATTAAAGTTGGTCATGTTGTGTTTGCCAGCCATCTGGATGGTTTGGTCATAGCATATAATGCTTTAACAAAGACTCGACATGAGGATTTTTCAATGAACTCATTAATTCTTGTCCTTACAAACACCTGAATATCTAACAGTGAGGTTTTGTCTGTTGGTGGTTTTTATGTGGCCCAGTAGGGCATCAGAGCCATAATTGTAGTGATCACAGCCCCATATATTTCTGCCAAAGCGAATGAAAGCCAGATGGATTGTGTGGCAGAAATTGAGTCATTTTTATGTGGATTCCAAGAAGTGGTGTTCAAAAATCCACCATTTTTCCTCAGCCTTCTTTCACTCTCCAAAAAAAAAAAAAAAAAATCCACGATGCATGAAACATTTTGGCTGCCTTTGCTTTATCCTCCAGGATGCTGTATAGAAATGTTGCAGAAAGCAGGAGGCCTATTAGACTAACATTGTCAGATCGGTGGACAGCATCGGCTCCGTGATTATAGCTGTCGCAGGGAGTTCCTCAAATCCTCATTGACTCTCAGCAGCAGTGAAGAGAGCGTATGTACTGGTCTGTCACAGGAGTGCTGCTTACCCACGTCCCGTCAGCTCCACTCTCCTGAGAATGACACTTCAGTGAATACAGAGAGAGTTTTTAGTTCAGCACTGCCTGTATACTCCCAGTATCCCCCAGCAGCCTTTTGAGATACTGAATGTGCAGGTCTTTCTTACTTGTCTATGTAGATTTTTAACCAGTATTGGCCTAGAATTCTCACCTGCCACACAGGAGACCCTGGTCTGGGGCGGCATGGTGGCTTAGGGGTTAGCACTGTTGCCTCACAGCAAGAAGGCCGCTGGTTCGAGTCCCAGCTGGGGCAGGTGGCATTTCGGTGTATAGTTTGCATGTTCTCCATGTGTTCGCATGGGTTTTTTCTAGGTCATCCAGTTCCCCCTCACAATCTAAAGACATAGTGATAGTTTTTAGTAAGGTGACCTGTGTAGGGACCTGGTGGGCAAAAAAAATAATGGGCTGTAATGGCAGCTACACTAGGATCTCCATAGAAACGCAGCACAAACCGGTCATAATCTGTTTCAAGCTACGAATATTTGGATCACATATCAACAGAACAGAACTGAGATATGAATCCAAACTGTAAATTGTGGGCACTTGCGATCCATATACTGCACCCTCAACCATTTTTTTCCGTCTTCAACCATTTAAAACCGTCGCGTCCCTGTCAGAGCTCCAATTCTTACATCTAACGTTATCTTTTGGATTTTCCTCATCGATTTATTCATTAGTGATGGCGTTATAGCACAGAAGTATCTGCTTTTATATTTAATATTTGCCGGTAGGAAAAATCTTTTCGTTCACTTCTGCTATTTATACTTTGACTTTCCATTTCAATTCCTACGTAAATTGCACTTGATCTGCAAATTAGAATACACTGTAAAAGAAAAGCTGGGTTCCACACAGTTACTTCATGTTTTCCCAACACAAATCAATTAGGTTAACTTAATCGTTTTTACAAATTTAAGTGGATTGAACATAAAACAATTAAGTTGCCCCCCCCCCCCAAAAAAAACACAAAATAATTGTTTTGTTTTAACTCATTTTAAATAAGTAATTTTAACAAGCAGCAAAAGTCATTTTTGTATAACATGTCTTTATTCATTTTTATTTTTCCAAGGTCTTAAAATAAATCGAACCCCAATACCCAAAACTTACCTCAGACAGGTTTAGGGAAAAAAAAAAAAATCATAAAAAAAATAACAAAAAATCTAATCAAACACCAATTTACATTCCTCAACTTCTGGAATGTAGTTGAGGAAGAACTTTGTGAAAAATTGAGATATTGAAGAAGCTTTAAAATGAAAGCGTCTTCAATATCTTAATTTTTCACAAAGCTCAAAAACACCTCCCAGATATCAGAAAATTCAGAGTTTTTCCCCCCTTATTACATATGTGAGCTTTTCAAGAGCCAAACATGTTATCAGGTTTCTCAACCAAAGTCCAATGGAGGGGTGATGGACATTTTTCCAACAGAAAGCACAAAAGTCATTTTTTGAGTATAGAAACTGTATAAAAAGCATACAAACGCACTGACAGTTATAACGTTAGGTACCATGGATTGTTATGGGTCAATGATGCTATACCATTTGGCACAAATCCATAAATTTCTCCTTTCTGGCTGTTCTTTCTCTGAAGGAATTCTGTAGAGGCACAGCTTAGGTGTCTCCTCGTCGGTTAGTAATGCTAAATCTAATTGCACAACAATTATCCAGCTTTTTGGCTGAAAAAGATAGTAATGTTTTGCCTGCCAGGGGGGCATTCCCCTAATAACGTGACCACACGTGAAAACTATCAATAGGGGAATTGAATTGCCCGTAGTGTATGAGTGTGTGTGAATGAGACAGTATAGGTGTTCCCTAGTATTGGGGAGTACAAGTTTGTGTACTCTTAGTGGTAGTTTGCTGCTGGAAGGGCATCCGCTGTATAAAACATATCCCAGAGTAATTATTGGTTCATTCTGCTGTGATGACCCCTGATAAATCAAGGGGTAAACCGAAGGTAATGTGTGTGAGTGTTTTGACCTGACATATTTTTTTACATAAAGGTGAAGACCCTGATCAATGCATGTTTTGCAAGATTCCTTTTTATGTAAAACTATTTTATTAGACTGTCCAGCTTTTAATGTTTGTAGAAAGCAGATTATAAGATTAGGACATATTATCTACGTCATATAATACGTGTATTGTACTTTAAATTAGCTTTCGGGTTTCCTTTCAATTTATGCAGGATGAGATCAATTTTACAGTTACAGTGAGTTATTTTGGAGTCAGTCATCAGCATTACCAGTTCTTGAAAGATTTTATATTTTGATTTTAAATGTATGTAAATAAAAAAAAACTATACTTTGCCTTATATTAACTTTGAATCAAATAAAAAAAAATCTAGTTTACTTTGCAAAGGTTGTAAAGGTGTTTCTAATGCTAATGTACATTTTTGGGGACATTGTTCCACCTTTACACTTGTGGTGCTCCTGGACAAAAGAATAGGGTATGAAAATAACTTATAATTCTAATTAGCACCAAATATTGGATTCGTACTGAAATATTGGAAGTCTTTTAGTCAGCTTGTTTTCTTTCAATTAAGACTTAAGGTTTTGTATTTATTTTTCAAGCTGTTTGATCGTAGGTCTCCCTGATCTATACCTCATTGATCTGAGGATAAAGTTTAAGTCAGTGAAAATTAAAGCCTGTACAGTACAGATACCTCAAAATAGTTTGTTTGTACATGAATATGTTTTTGTGTGTGAATTTAATATTATGGGGTAATATAAGGGGCGATACAGTGGCTCAGGGGTTAGACCTTTCGCCTCACAGCAAGAAGGCCGCTGGTTCAAGTTCTGGCTGGGTCAGTTGGCATTTCTGTGTGGAGTTTTCATGTTCTCCCCGTGTTGGCATGGGTTTCCTCCGGTTCTCCGGCTTCCCCCACAATCAAAAGACACGTGCTATAGGTGAATTGGGTAAACAAAATTGACCGTAGTGTATGAGAGCATGTGTGAATGAGAGTGTGTTTGGGTGTTTCCCAGTTCTGAGTTGCAGCTGGAAGGGCATCCGCTGCGTAAAACATATGCTAGAATAGTTGGCGATTCATTCCGCTGTGGCGACCCCTGATAAATAAGTGAATTAATTAATGAAAATTAATGAATCAATTTGTGTTGGGACAACACTAAGGCAGCATTTTTTACAGTGTAAGTTGAGTTGACTAGAAAAGTTAAATTGATTCAACTTAAAAATGTAAGACAGCAAGAATACTTTAGTTTTTACAGTGTACCTTTGAATCAAATTGAAAAAAATCTAGTTTACTTTGCAAAGGTTGTAAAGGTGTTTCTAATGCTAGGTATTTCTAATGCCGGTTTTCCCCACAATCCAAAGACACGTGCTATAGGTGAATTGGGTAAACAAAATTGGCCGTAGCGTATGAGAGCATGTGTGAATGAGAAAGTGTGTATGGGTGTTTCCTAGTACTGAGTTGTGGCTGGAAGGACATTCGCTGCGTAAAACATATGCTGGAATAGTTACAGAATAAGACAGCAAGAATACTTTATTTTTTACAGTGTGTAAATAACTATTGAATAATGGGAAACCAGAAGAGTGACGTAACTGTACACCTTAAGATTATAATAATTTGAAAGTAAATATTTAATTTTCATCCTATGGAGAAAAAACTAATAGTTTTCATTATACAAAATCACATTTTTTGTATTTAGTAAAATGTGACCTATATCTGTTATGATATTCAGCTTACACCCTGCACACCCTTTGCAGAGTCAAAAAAAGTTATTGCATTTTTTTTGTCCTTATATGTGATTTGTATTCATAGTGTAGTAGATAGATGGGATGAAGATGGGCGAGTTGAGAAAATAGATTGAAACTCTCTTCAGCCGCATGAGCTCCAGAACTCAATATATATCATAGTTTGGCCACTGAGGTTCTACATTTCGTTTAAAGACTATGAAAACTAGTTTTTCTTGCACTGATGAATCATGCACAATACGGCCAGAGTTATTTATTAAGAAAACAAATGTGCCCATTCTTATTTAATGTTGTCTTTATAGCCGTAGGGAACCAATAACTGCCACCATTAGATTTTAATGGAGTTTGATTGAATGACTCAGTGCTTCCTTTTGTATAGTCAAGAGTTCAGTCATAAATGAGGCAGTCAGTCATGGAGCAGGTCCTCAGGGGCTTATGATGAGGTTATTACCTTCTAAGGAGGTCCTGTTATGTTTTATTGATTTATTTATTTTAGATATGCTCCTATGCTTTGCTAACTTTTAGTAAAGTTTAGAAGGACACTGAAACATAAAGTATACAGTTGAAGTCAAAATTATTATTAATTATTATTATAAGAATTTATTTTTCAAATATTTCCTAAATGATGTTTAACAGAGCAAAATAATTTGTCACAGTATTTCCTATAACATTTTTTTCTTCTTGAGAAAATCTTATTTGTTTTATTTCAACTAGAAAATAATTTTATTTATAATAATAAAAACAATTTTAAGGTCAATGTCATTAGCCCCCTAAAGCAGTTTTTTTATTTTATTTTGATTGTCTACAGAACAAACCACTGTTATACAATGATTTGTCTAATTACCCTAACTTGCCTAATTAACCTAGTTAAGCCTTTAAAATGCACTTTAAGCTGAAGACTAGTATCTTGGAAAATATCTAGTAAAATATTATGTACTGTCATCATGGAAAAGATTAAAGAAATCAGTTATTAGAAATTAATTTTTAAAACTATTATGTTTAGAAATGTGTTAAAACAGGCAACACAGTGGCTTAGTGGTCAGCACTGTCGCCTTACAACAAGGAGGTCACTGGTTCGAGTCCCGGCTGGGTCAGTTGGTATTTCTGTGTGGAGTTTACATGTTCTCCTCATGTTTGCATGGGTTTCCTCCAGGTGCTCCGGTTTCCCCCACAGTCCAAAGACATGCACTATAGGTGAATTGAATAAACTAAATTGTCTGTAGGCGGTTCATTCCGCTGTGGCGACCCCAGATTAATAAAGGGACTAAGCCGAAATGAAAATGAATGAATGAATGAAATTGTCTGTAGTGTATGAGTGTGAATGGATATGGATGTTTCCCAGTACTGGGTTGCAGCTGGAAGGGCATCCACTGTGTAAACCATATATAAGTTGGCGGATATGTGGTATATGTCCTGTAATTTGACTATGAAACATTTTTAATTTTTTTTAGATGCAAATACAAGACATTGTAACTGCATGACCTAAATGACATAATTCAAATGATGACTTTTTACATACATTTTCATTGATTCATTTATAATTTGAAAGTTAAAATACTAAAATAAAAAAAAATATATTAAAAGTTGACATAAAAATATATTAGAAAAAAAAATGCTATTGAGCCCAAACTTTCAGATGGATTGAAGACTCAAATATTGAAACTACTTTATTAAACTACTAATAGATAAAAATATGTAAATATGAATAAAATATATAAAATAATGTGTGCAAAGGCGACATGGTGGTTCAGTGGTTACCACTGTTGCCTCACAGCAAGAAAAGTCGCTGGTTTGAGTCCCGGCTGGGCCAGTTGGTATGTTCTCCCCGTGTTCGCGTGGGTTTCCGAGTGCTCCGTTTTCCACCACAATCCAAAGACATGCGGTATAGGTGAATTGAATAAACTAAATTGGCCATATGTATGTGAGTGTGTGTGTGTGTGTGAATGAGTGTGTTTCCCAGTACTGGGTTGCAGCTGGAAGGGCATCCGCTGTGTAAAACATATTCTGGATAAGTTGGCGGTTTATTCCGCTGGGGCGACCCCAGATGAATAAAGGGACTAAGCTGAAGGAAAATGAATGATGAATGAATGTGTGCAAAGTTGATTTGATAAATCAGTGTAAAAGTGTTCACAGTATTAAAAGTATTCATTATGAAACTCCATACTGTATTTAGTTTTTATTTATTTATTATTTTTTTCACCAGTAAGAGGCTTTAATCAGTTTAAGTGTTATTAATGAGTGTAATTTAGCATTGAAGATTTCTCAAGACTTCGTAATTGCATTTCAGCTGCAAACATTGTGTGTTTGTATATGAAGAAGCTCAAGTGAGAGTCATTAACAGAGACTAAAATAGAGGGAAAAAATGGCTGAGAAAACACTCAAGAGGCATAAATAGCATGCAGAAGATGAAAAACTGATGACGTAGTTTGCCGCCGGTGTTGAGAAGTTTGCAAACATGCACAGAGGGAGAGAAGCACTCACCTCAGTATTATCACCGCTGACCTATAATGTATGAGGCTGTCATCTGTCAGTGGGATACGGTGGGAGTGATGGATGACTTTGCACTGGTTGAGAATTATCCTTGCACTGAGTTGTTCTCTTTCAGCGTGCAGTTCTCATAGGTCATATCTATCTGTCTCTTATGATCTGCTTTGGGTCAGATTATTAGTCTGTGGGAGTCACAGCTACTGATTCCTACTGTTTAATTCAATCTGACAGGAATTTTACGCGGTGTAACTGTTAGAGCTGCATGATATTGGAATAAAATGACATTGTTAAATTTAGTTTTTCCTGTAACATGTGACTTGAATATAGCTCTGTTTGGATAGAATTCATAATTTTAGATTGACTCGGATGGTTTTGTAGGAAAGTGCATCTGTGTAAAATATAATAGACACATTACAAGCATGCTGTAACGTAGAGTACAGATAGAAATGAAATAAACAGTGCTTTATGGTTTTCTAGAAATTGAATAAAGAAATGTACAATTACAGTGTAAAGTCTTTATCATATATAATTAAATAAAAGTTTAATTAAAAGATAAACAAATAATCTTCGTCACAGCTTTGTTAATTTCTTGTGCCTGAATGCTTAAAACTAGTTTGAAACACTTACACATTCACATGCCTTAAAGTCCCTGCATTATAGATTATGAAAAGTTCATATTTTGGTGCTGGGAGTCCCCAAGAACAGGTTGACATGCATATCTCTTTTATTGTTATATAATAGGCATTCTCTTCTTGTTTTACTTTATTTGCTAAAAGCAGGGTGTCTGCTGGGTTTTGAAATGTCAAAAACTAAATTATAGGCATTAAAAAGTCGTAAATTTACTGAAACATTGTGTTGTATGTCTTAAATTGGTCTTAAAATGCACATGTAAATCTACTCTATCTGGCCGGCATCCATCCAATCTCCAACAATCCATCTCAATAAATGTTATTTTTAACTCTATTTACCATAATGGTTTAATTATCTTCATAACAATAACATTTGTTTAAAAGTTCTCCGCGTATTTATACCTGTTGAGGTCATTGACCTGGACAGTTGCACATAAATTTAGTTTATTATCCTTTTAAAAACTTTTACAGAAAGAAACGTTACGTTGAAAGTTTGCTAGTTTTATTAGCTTGTTTTGATACATTGATGCAGTTCATGTAGGTAAAGGAACGTCCAGCACAATTACATAATTCTGGTTTATCAAGTGTTGAAGACTTTATAATAGTATATGAACAGACAGCATGGCTATAACTCTTCACAGCCTCACCCTTTTGCAGTTAAAAAAAGGGATTTACCCTCGCAGCGCAGAGCACAACGACTTCTCGATATGATACTCTCTTAGATCTGCATGCATAACAAGTAGTCGGGCGCTCTGCTAATGATTCATATCGACATAAACATGAAACGGGTAGGGATCCATTCTACAAATGACTCGTTTTCATGACTCTGAGTCGACTCTTTCTTTTGAGAGACAATAACTTTATACACAGTGCTCTTTCAGATTTAAATCTTTGCAGGATGTTTCATGCAGTTAGAGCTGCATGAAAAGTAATAGTCAGAAATCCCCATAGGGGTTTTTTAAACATATACAAATGGTTAAACTTTGCAATGATAGTGTTTATTAATTGTTGGTGTATACCTGCCAGAATCAGAATCAGAATCAGAAACAGAATCAGAATGGGTTTTATTGCCAAGTGTGCTTACACACACAAGGAATTTGTTTTGGCTACAGAAGCTTCCAGTGTACATAAAGTGACAAGTGACAACTCGAAATAAATATGAAAAAGACAACAAACATTAAACAGAGATGCAATCAGTCAAAAAGCTCTGGATGATGAATTGTATGTACAGATTTGTTATAAATATACAAGTTATAAGGTGTTGTGTACGAGTGCGTATGAGAAAGTATTGCACTGTAAATTGTTATAAGGTGCTGTGTATGAGTGCGTATGAGAAAGTTTATTGCATGTTTATTGCACAGTTGGGGAATATTTAACTGTTCATAAGGGAAGATGGCCTGAGGAAATATATATATTTATAGTATATTTTGTTATTTTAACTTGTCAGCACAATATAATTATTAATTTTCGAAATGATTAGAAGTCTGGTGTGGTTAGTTAATAAATTTAAATATTTATTTGCCAGATTTATAATCGTTTATCAATAAGTAATTTTACTTTATATACATTAAAAATCAAGTACTTTCGTACTTTGACTCAATTAAAAAGGACTTTGTAGTAAAACTGGAGCAATATTATATACAGTGTATGTGTACTTTTACTCAAGTGCTTGATTTATTTTCCTTTCCAGACACTGCTGATGAATTTGTGTGCGGTTTCTCTTTTGCCATTTATCTGACAGACATGAAAACAACTTTAAAAACGTAGAAATGTAACATCCAATAGTCATTCATCAACTCATATTTCTCATTTCCCTCTGTCCAGAGGCGCTGTATAATTTCAGTTACTATAGCTCAGATGATTTGCTCTATATTATAACTGATTGGGATGATGGGGTTTCTGATTAGACATTTCCCTACTCATCAGCTCAATAAATTACAGTAGGGTTTCTATAGGCTTCCCATATGTCACACAATTAACACACAGGCATAAAATACATTTCAAGTGAAAAATTATGGGGCATTATATAACCCATAACACATTTTATCTTTACCAGAAATGCAAATATCCACCATGCATAGTTTTTATTTCAAAAGGACAATACTGTAGTACACAATAGTGTGAATTCTTTAATTCTGATTTTGGAATTTTTGGGTGATGTCATTGCTTTTGTAATATAAACACAAACTTTCTAAGACTGTCAATTTATTCATTCATTCATTTATTCATTCATTCATTCATTCATTCATTCATTCATTCATTCATTCATTCATTCATATAAAAGTGTTAGTAAACTATTGTTTTTTCCCATTAAATGTTAATTCATAATAAATAATTTAACAATACTGATGACTAAATGACTAAATCAACTGCATTAACTCACATTATTTGATAGATAAAGAAAATGATAATCTAATCTCTCAATTTTAATGAATTATTTTTTGACCTCTTTTAGCACAAGCATCTCCTGAACCATGAGCGACATCTACGAGTCTGCAGCCAATTCTCTGGGCCTGTTCAGCAGCCCCTGCCTGACCAAAGTAGAGCTGCGGGTGACCTGTAAAGGCATCTCAGACCGGGACGCCCTCTCCAAACCGGATCCCTGCGTTGTCATCAAAATGCAGTCCCATGGCCAGTGGCTGGAGGTGCGTAATCCCTGTTAGATGCATAAAATCTCTTGTTATGTCACAATTTAAATAATTATTCATGTCTCCTAATTGGTTATGGGAACCGTGGATGCATTTTGCATTACGCTCATTATCTTTTCTCACATTACTTTACTGCTTTCTTGCCATTTTTCACTCATTTGTTTTGTTTGTTTGGGAATATAGAGTATAGAGGTGCTCCTACCTTAAGTTAAGGCCCTGATACACATCAAGTAAAGTTTATTTTCATTTTTTGCTAAAGGGTAAAAACAAGTTTAAATTTTAAGTTTTTATTTTCAGTGAAATACTGTTAGTAATCATATACTGTCGACGGCACACAGATGATTCTGTGAAGTAAATACTTCAGAAAACATGAATGTAATTTATATATCAAATAATATATTTTAGACAAGAATAAAAATAAAACATTAAATTCCATATTAGGTTTGTTTAAAAAAACATGAATTTACAGGTTTTACTTGGCATTATTTATGTTTACAAAAACTCTTTGAGGAAATCAAATGCATAAAATTAAGTAAAAACAACTCAACTTCCACATTTAGCATTTTTTGCACTTTTTTGTTCCATTTTTATGCTTTTTATTTACTTTTATATTATTTTTCAGTTTTATTTTGACTGTTTTATCATTGCTTTTGTTGTTAGGTGTAGTAACGTGCTGTTTTATGACATTGAGAGTTCATTTTCTACTCAAAATAACACATTCATACACTTAAATAAAAAATAACTGTTGCCTTAATCTATTGTGTACCATATATTAGGGCAGGCATG
>CAIGQW010055978.1:5704277-5742408 GCA_903798125.1 Danio choprae | reverse complement strand
CTATCTATCTATCTATCTATCTATCTATCTATCTATCTATCTATCTAGAATCAAAACAATATGGATGAGAAAGTCATATGATGAACCAAAGCTCATCACAAACAACTTTTCCCTCAAGCAGAGAAGATGCTCGCATACTAATATATAGAAGACAACTACTAAACACCATCATGGTAACACACATGAAATTTATGTAATGCAGTAAACATTACTTATCAACATTAGATGTAATATAAGACTCTAATATGCATAACTTAAGAGAAAAAACCCCTAAAAAGAACCATAGTAATGTCAACAAAAAGGCATATAAAGTGAAGTGTCATGCAGGTAATTCTGAGAAAGTGAATTAACTTATTATATACTGTTATTCACCATATATTATAAGGAAACTTACTGTTAAACAGGTTACCTGCATACTCTTGAGTTATGCAGGTCGCTGGTTCGAGCCTCGGCTGGGTCAGTTGGCATTTCTGTGTGGAGTTTGCATGCTCTGCCCGTGTTCGTGTGGGTTTCCTCCGGGTGCTCCGGTTTCCCTCACAAGTCCAAAGACATGCAGTACAGGTGAATTGGGAAAGCTAAATTGGCCGTAGTGTATGAGTGTGTGTGAATGAGTGAGTGTGTATGGATGTTTCCAAGTGATGGGTTGCGGCTAGAAGGGCATCTGCTGCGTAAAACATATGCTGGATAATTTGGCGGTTCATTCCGCTGTGGCGACCCCAGATTAATAAAGGGAGTAAGCCGAAAAGAAAATGAATGAATGAATGAATGAATTTTACTTGCTTCTAATGTGTTTTCTATGTGTACAAAATTACTTTTAAGAAATGCAATTTTAAATTACTAATAACAACATTTTATTAAAAGAGACTTTAATAATATAAATACTTTGATAATATTAAATGAATAAATGCATGCTGCTGTTTTGAACTTTGATATTGCAAGAATAAATGTCATTTATTCCCGCAATCCAGATAGAAAAGTGATATTACAAATTTGCCATAATTTTTCACAATATCACTTTTATTACTAATGCATTACAGTTAGATATTTTTAATCAAACAAACAAAACCCTGACCTCCCACTTTTTAATTGATTGTATACTTAGAAAGCTTTTACTACTGTACAAACAATAACCATATACAGTGTGTCAATGGTGCAGCATCTTGACTATCTGTTGACCCTCCATGAAGAGCCGTGTTTGTTTAGCTGCGGTTCTCCAATGACCGCAAGAACAGGAAACAGCACTTGTGTGTCTGAACAAGCTTTTAAACTGCAGCATTCAGAGAGAGTACAGATCTGCAGTTGACCTCGAGCTCATCATAAGCACTCACACACATCCAGAATGCTCTGAATCACAAAAAGCCACTCCAAAACGCTGACTGCGGATACTAGTCCTGATGGACCCTCAGTCTCTGGGGTGAAGGGCCTTTAATGCACTCGGTCTTTTAGGCCATTTCCATGTTGTGCCCTTGAAAATGTGCTGAAAGTAGAGCTGTGCATCACATCTTCTTTTAGTGAGGTTTTTACTTATGGATGCTGAGCAGTCGGGTTTGAGTGTGAGCTGTGAATCTGAAGTAAATGGCCTTGACCACCCTCGAGATCAACCTCTTTCCGTCTTCTCATTTTAAAGGAGACATATCATGAAAATCCCATCCCGTTAAATGTATGTTTTCATTAGTTCATTAGTAAATTAACGTTATCATTAGTTAATTTTATGGATTTTTATAAGCTAGTGTGCTCCAAAACAGTGACAAATACCATGTTTAGAAGATATACACCTTATGCAAACATCCAAAGCTTGCAGTTTGTCACTTCCGTCTAAATGGAGCAGTGATTTTTTTTAAACGTCATCTCATCAATTGCTCTCTAGTCTATTCCGCCCCCTTCAAGATGCTTCTCATTTGCTTTTCATTTGATGTGCTTGATCTCAACCACTTTCACTGGCAGAGCTGTGATAAAAACGAAACTCTATTGGCTGTTTTGTTTTTAAAAGGGGAGGAGCTACTCTATGAGAACCTTCTCTTCATGTTTCAGTTGAGATTACATTAAACATCGAATAAACATGCATCTTTAGGCACCTTTAAGTGATATAATTGAGCTTCTTGTGCATCTACCAGCATAGAAAATGTGAAAAAGGTCAACCCAGTAAGTTTGTTTTAGTAAGGTTTTTTTCTGTAAGCATGGAGTAAAACAAGTCATTCAGGTTTCACTTCTGCAATAATGTAGGAAGGGTTTTTATTTTATTTTTCTGCTCCTTAATCCCCCACAGTTCAAAGACATGCGCTAAAGGTTAATTGGATTAACTAAATTAACCGTAGTGTATGAGAGTGTGTGTAAATGCGAGAGTGTATGGGTGTTTCCCAGTACTGGGTTGCGATTGGAAGGGCATCTGCCTCATAAAACATATGCTGGAGTAGTTGGCGATTCATTACACTGTGGCGACCCATGATAAATAAGGGACTAAGCCGAAGGAAAATGAATGAATGAATGAATATTTGTCAGTCAGATTTAATTGAATCTGATCACAGATCTGTTCACATGTATTCTAAAAAATGTTATCTGACTCAAATATCCATTTATTTGTGTTTTATAAACATTTTAGTTAAATAGAAAGTTTAGCTTTATTGTTTTGGTATTTTTAAACAGGCTACAGTGTCTGAAAATAGAAACATTAGTTTTAATATTTAATATTAGTTAAATGTAGAAGTCCATTCGGCACACAAGATTTCTTTGTTTGTGAACATCAATATGAAAACCATATAATAGCTTTGAATGTTTCATTTAATTTTGTTTCAACTATTATTTCAACTGTATTTAATTTATTTTAACTATATTATTCATATAGATCATTTAAACTTATATTTAGGTTACAGTGCATTTCTAAAATAAAGTGCTTCATTAAGGAGCCTAATGAAAATCTCAAGATAACATTGTCGTTGAAGACAAGAATGCACGTTTCCCCAAATTACAGTGCCTGGCATAAAAAAAGATTTCCCTAACATAGTTAGATCACCTGTCAGACAGCGGATCGTAAAGAACTGAAGACAAGTGATGGGCTTATCAAGCATACTCCATTTAAAAAGCCCATCTGTTGTACAGTCTGTGTGTCTGTATGTGTTTTCATCAGGCTTTTTTTACAATATTACAGCTGCTCTGTTATTTACACGGACAGCATAATTGATCTGATTTAGGTGCATGATTGAACTTTGTTGATTTTTAATCATTTTAACAGGATCAGTCATTAAAATATCAGTCACACTTTATTTTAAGGTAAAAGTCTTGCTATTAATAAACCATTAACTAATTTTTGCCTTAATGAACTCCTAATTTGCTGTGTAATAATAGTTATTAAGTTATTAGTCATTAATATCACGCAGATTATGTACTTTATAAGTAGACTGTAAAAAAACAACTTAAAAATTACGGTACAAAAACAACAGCTGTGGTTTTCCAAGAATTTAACCGTTAAAACACAGTAGGAAAGTAAAAGACATTTCTATATTTTACAGTAAGTATTTCATACTTTTTTGTCATACATCAATTTTATGAAGTACTAACATAACATTGTAACACACACAAACACAACCATAAACTCTGCAAGCAGATAGACTAATATATAGAATGTGCTCATTCACACAACATCATCATGGTAAAACACATGGCACTTAAATAATGCAATAAACATTTTTGCATGAATTCTGGGAAAGTGAATTTACGGTTATTCACCATATACTGTATATTAAGGAAACTTCATTCATTCATTCAATTTCTTTTTGGCTTAGTCCCTTTATTAATGAACCGCCAACTTATCCAGCATATGTTTTACACAGCGGATGCTCTTCCAGCTGCAACCCATCACTGGGAAACATCCACACACACTCATTCACACACATACACTACGGACAATTTAGCTTACCCAATTCACCTGTACCGCATGTCTTTGGACTTGTGGGGGAAACCCGAGCATATTCATAATATTAACAAAGATGAATAAATGCTATAATGTATTGTTCATTAATTGTTCATGTTAGTAAATGCATTAACTAACGGTAACTTTTTTTGTAAACATCTGTAGTTATGCTTTTCACTTTTTCCCTTAAATTTATCTAAAATATGTTGCTGGCTGGCCTCACAGTGGCGCAGTGGGTACCACGTTCGCCTCACAGCAAGAAGGTCGCTGGTTCGAGCCTCGGCTGGGTCAGTTGGCGTTTCTGTGTGGAGTTTGCATGTTCTCCCTGTGTTGGCGTGGGTTTCCTCCGGGTGCTCCGGTTTCCCCCACAAGTCCAAAGACATGCGTTATAGGTGAATTGGGTAAGCTAAATTGTCCATAGTGTATGAGTGTGAATGGGTGTGTATGGATGTTTCCCAGAGATGGGTTGCAGCTGGAAGGGCATCTGCTGCGTAAAACATATGCTGGATAAGTTGGCGGTTCATTCCGCTGTGGCGACCCCAGATTAATAAAGGGACTAAGCCGAAATGAAAATGAATGAATGAATGTTGCTTGCTATTATCAGGGCAATTTTATATAATTATGTAGCAAATATCCTTGTACAGTTGGACTAATCATAAAATTATGGGTGAGTAGGATTGCAAATGTTTTACTGCCAATTCTGTGATTGAGAAAAAAAAAAGTTTTCTAACTCAAAGAGCCTCATAATTCGAGGTCCGATAGAATGTACACAACCCTCTGAAAAATGAATGCTATCTAAGCAACACACAAAAAAATGTCCAGGTCCAAAGTTACGTTGCCGGCGGCTGTAATGACCTGTCAGCGTGTCAGATCCCAGTGCCCTGGCTGTCAACCCTCAGCAATAATCAGACAAAAGGCAGAAGTGAAGATGAGAGTCGGACTGAATGGCTTTGGCAGGTGGAGCTGTTCTTTCATCCACCCAGAATGCCAATCACAGGAGCTCTCGCTGGATGAGGACAGCAGATCTTCATATCGCTCCCTTCAGGGTGCAATCTAGATTTCACTCAGGCTGATTTCATGCTCTGCAGTAATTGGATATTGATGTAAAAAAAGAGTGACAGAACTTTAAAAAAAACTTATTGGGTGTCTGTAGCTGCGAGCTGTAGTGATGTCATCTATAGTGATCTTCATTTCACATTCACATAGTTATGTTTGCACATGGACGAGTCACTCAAATACAGTAATAGGATGTTGTTGTTGGTGTGTTATTGTTAAGGTGCCTTGAGTTGTCGCTAGGGTGTTATCAGGTGGTTTCTTGAGTGTCTACTAGGTAGTTGCTTACTTTAGCCAACCAAATCTGCATTTGTTTGATCAGAAATGCAGTTAAACAGTAATATTACACTGTAAAAAAATTATTACTTGGTATTACTTAAATTTAAGTTTAAAAAATGTTTGCATGTTCTCCCCATGTTGGCGTGAGTTTCCTCCGGGTGCTCTGGTTTCCCCCAAAGTCCAAAGACATGTGCTATAGGTGCATTGGGTAAACAAAATTGGCCGTAGTGTATGAGTGTGTGTGTGTGAATGTAAGTGTATATGGGTGTTTCCCAGTACTGGGTTGCAGCTGGAAGGGCATCCCCTGCATACAACATATGCTGGAAAAGTTGGCGGTTCATTCTGCTGTGGTGACCCCTGATAAATAATTGGACTAAGCTGATGGAAAATGAATGAATGTTCTGAAAGTGAACATTCATTCATTCATTCATTTTCCTTCAGTCCCTGCAAACATGTTTCTGTCCCTGCAAACATTTTCTTTTCTATCATTTACAGTCCAGGATTTGTGTCATGAATTTCAGAGGCATGTTTGTGGCTTAATTTTTTTTTCTTTCCTTTGGCATTTACTAAACAGAAGCTTTGGATTATCATGATGCAGCGGCCCTAAACTTCAGTGACATTTAAGACATAATATCAATATTCATGAAGCGTAAGGGTAAACACAGCAGACTGACAGAGCTGTGCAACTGGTCATGTGATTACAGTCTGACAGTCGTATGATGGAGGACGTCCTTTTGCTGGATGTTCCCTTTCTGCTCTGTCACCCCTCAGTGTGAAATGTGAAAAGTCTTCTCACTGTTTTTTTGATGTTCATTGCATCTTCAAGATGGACTGGGGCTGAACATCCCTTTTGAATTTGCGAGCTCTGTTTCACTATCATTAATTCATCACAATCAAACTTGAATTGGAAAGTTTCTCCCAGTTGGATATGGACATTTCTTGCAGTGTGTTGCCTCACAAAGGGATGTTTTAAAAATGTTTAAAAATGTTAATTGTGAGTGTGTGTTGGTTTTCTTGTGTGACAGGGAGTATTGATTGCATTTTCTGCTGGTTATAATTCATAAATGTGGCAAATGGACAGGGTTTTCTTGTCTTTTTTGTTACATTGTTAGACGTTTTATTGTATTTTTTGCGGTAACTTACTGGCAGCACTGTTAACGCAACTGCCCCTTTATAGGGGTAGCAGGGCTCTACTGCAATTTCATATTTTTACAGTAAAATAGCCTTACCGCAACTTCTTTTTATGGTAAAATGCCTTTTAACAATTTACAGTATGACAATTTTTACACTAGTTTTACTGTAATTTATTTACATTTTACACTAGCAGTAGAAAACCTTTATTTTTAGGATTTACTATTGAATTTAATACATTACTAAAAACTAATTTTGTCTTCAAGTACAGTAGCAGTACTTGATTACTTTGATTACAGTAGAATACTGCACATTCCTAATATGCAGTAAGTTACTGTAAACGTTTTTAAATGACCCACAATGCAGTGCATATTACAGTAGTGAACTGTAAAGAATGTATGTGGCATTCATTCATTCATTCATTTTCATTTCGGCTTAGTCCCTTTATTAATCTGGGGTCGCCACAGCGGAATGAACCACCAACTTATCCAGCATATGTTTTACGCAGCGGATGCCCTTCCAGCTGTAACCCATCTCTGGGAAACATCCATACACACCCATTCACACTCATGCACTACGGACAATTTAGCTTACCCAATTCACCTATACCGCATGTCTTTGGACTTGTGGGGGAAACCGGAGCACCCGGAGGAAACCCACGCCAACACAGGGAGAACATGCAAACTCCACACAGAAAGGCCAACTGACCCAGCCGAGGCTCGAACCAGCGATCAGCGACCTTCTTGCTGTGAGGCGAACGTGCTACCCACTGCGCCACTGTGAGGCCTGTATGTGGCATTTTTGCAGTAAATAACTGTAAACATTGCGGCAAAGTTTAACAGTGTAGTTGATAAAATTAATTAATTAAAAAAAAACTTTCACAGGGTATAAAATGTCATATTTTATATTTAATTTTAATTAATCAAAAAGTCAAATTACATGTTAAAAATACCAAATGCATTACTTTTGGTTCATTCATCACACTGGGAAATGCTATTAGAGATAGTATGCGCAATATTAGTATTCAGATCGCTTTTTCTACAAAACCCCTCTCAATTGAGATTGTTACACTTTTCGTCTTTTCGTCCTCCGTCCTTTTATCTTCCTCCTTGAAAAAAAATCCTCTTTTCTTCCAGCCCTTGTTTGGCGTCTCCTTCACAGGTGTTCAAAGACAGCCAGCGAGCTCTCATTTGAAATGGACATCTCAATCGTTAGGAAGGAAACGTTTCTTTGCACAGTCTTGCCTTATTTAAAGCTGCTCAACAAAGTCAAGGGCGGATGTGATCGGGTTAAACATCATATGTAGTGATCTGAGCCCAAATTCACAAAACATGTGGTACTAATATAATTGGTATGATGTTAATGATGACTTTCATTTCCTTTTGATTGATGACGTAACACTCTGGACAAATTTTCTTTTTCAACTTTATTTATTTATTTATTTATTTATTTATTTATTTATTTATTTATTTATTTATTTATTTCAGGATTATTTGACAGGGATAATGCACATTAATAACACAAAAGATTTACAATGTGCCAGAATTAGCCAAAAGGATATTTTTTATCTGTTGTCTCTGGACTGATGTTAGAATGATCACCCTAAAAACTGAACATGATTAATCAATACATAATATATACAAACATTAAAATACATATAAACTTACAACATTCCTACAAATGAACAAAAAGGTTCCTACAAAAAGGTCGCTGGTTCGAGCCTCGGCTGGGTCAGTTGGCATTTCTGTGTGGAGTTTGCATGTTCTCCCCATGTTCGCGTGGGTTTCCTCCGGGTGCTCCGGTTTCCCCCACAAGTCCAAAGACATGTGCTATAGGTGAATTTGGTAAGCGAAATTGTCCGTAGTGAATGTGTGTGAATGTGAGTGTATGGTGTTTCCCAGTGATGGGTTGCCGCTGGAAGGGCATCCGCTGCGTAAAACATATGTTGGATAAGTTGACGGTTCATTCCGCTGTGGTGACCCCTGATTAATAGAAGGACTAAGCCAAAAAGAAAATGAATGAATGAATGATGCAGGTAAAGAGTTAAGAGAAGCAACAGCAGCATTAATCATTCAATCTGGAGTATGCAATCATTGCTTGTCATACTGACATTATGACAACTGAGAGATTACAGTGCACATGGGGATCATGTTTATAAATTTTGACAATTTACACCTCACAGCAAGAAGGTCGCTAGTTCAAGTCCAGGGCCAGTTAGCATTTCTGTGTGGAGTCTGCATGTTTACATGTGGTATAAGTGAATTGGGAAAAACTAAATTGGCCATAGTGTATAAGTGTGTGTGTGTATGTGAAAGTGTATGGGTATTTCCCTGGTTGCAGCTGGAAGGGCATTCACTGCGTAAAACATATGCTGGAATAGTTGGCGGTTCATTCTGCTGTGGCGACCCCTGATAAATAAAAAATTCTGACAAGCTACAATCATAAAGGACTATTAAAACTGCACAATCTGCAACTGTCTTTTGTTTAAGCTTGTCAGCTTTGTTATTAGTTATTAAGAAGGGCTGCATAACATGAAATTTCAGCATTGAGATCACAATGAGCGCATCTGCAGTAGTCACAACATAGGATGTGCAATGTCAATTGTCAAGTAGAGATTTCATTGAACAGTGATTTGTGTAATTTGTGTAGTTGCTGCAAAGTTTAAGCATAAAAGAGTGAAAGTATTTAAGGCCTGTGGCTGTTTAGGCATTTATACTGTACATTTGACTAAATTATTACATTTGTAGCTTTAACAAAAAAATTATTTGATTTATTTACTTATACAAATGAAGACTAGTGTTATTTTACATTTTATTATTCAGTTCTGTTTCCTGAATACTGCATAGTATCTATAAAGCTCTGTTTATTTCATTTGCATCTTTGCTCTTGTATTTATCTGTTAGTCATTGGTTTATTATATTTTATGAACACTGCAAAAAAGTGTTTTTAACTTGGTTCTAGTCCAAATGTAAAAAAATATATCAAGAAGCATTTTCTATTCAAGTGAAAATGATTGTTTAGTCAAAATTAAGCAAGTTTCATCTTAAAACAAGCTAAACAATCTGCCAGTGGGGTAGATGCAATAATCCAACACAATGTTTTTTGTTTTTGCTTGTTTTATCAAAAAATGTAGTTAATTTGGGCTTATTTTCTTTCTGAAAACAAAGCACACTTTAAAAAAAACCTAGAAAATGATTTCTAGCTGCACGGTGGGGCAGTGGGTAGCACAATCGCCTCACAGCAAGAAGGTTGCTGGTTCGAGCCTCAGCTGGGTCAGTTGGCATTTCTGTGTGGAGTTTGCATGTTCTTGGGGTGTTGGCGTGGGTTTCCCCCACAAGTCCAAAGGCATGCGGTGTAGGTGAATTGGGTAAGCTAAATTGACTATAGTGTATGTGTGTGAATGAGTGTGTGTGAATGTTTCCCAGTGATGGGTTGCAGCTGGAAGGGCATCCGGTGCGTTAAACATATGCTGGATAAGTTGGTGGTTCATTCCGCTGTGGTGACCCCAGATTAATAAAGGGACTAAGCCGTAAAGAAAATGAATGAATGAATGAAATTATTTCTTGATTGAAAAATGAACCAAATACTAGAACCAAATAACCTCTAAGTATAAGAAACTTAAACTACAAAAAAATTATGATTTCTTTCCAAGTAGAGCTTAATAGAGACTCATCTGGTGAATTTGTATTTATATTGCAATATATATAAAACAAACCTAAATATCTCATTGTAAATTGGTCCAATGTCATGCACCCTACACTGTAAAACATGTAATGACAAAAAGTCAAACAAATAAATAGTTTTATGTTACTTGAACTTATTTTAATAAGTTAATTAGGTCTCAACTAAACTTTTTAAAGTTATACAAAGTTTAACTGAATATTTATAGTCTGTTTGATTGATATAAGTTGAGATGACTATAAAAGTTAATTTGATTCAACTAAAAAATTTTAAAGCAGCAAGAATTTTATTTTACAGTGTATAGTTTTAAGAAAAGAACTTATACTGCTATTTAGGAGAACTCTTAGTGTTAGGATATGATATTTTGCAGTGGAAATGGCTAATGAAATCTCCTGCAGGCCTTCACCTCAGGCTCTGTTCGCTTGAGATGGTGCCGTGCTGATTAGCCCTGGAGAAAAGCACCATTCTCTCCCACTGATGGGCTAATGAGAAGAAGCAGCCCATTAACTATGCAGACAGCACGGCTGCACTCTCTGCAAAAGATTGACTGAGATGTGGGGAGATGTGAGGGAAAGGAAGGTAAAAGCGGCTTCCAGGGGGCAATTAAACGCCTGTGTGGTGGATGTTGCACAGGTTGAGGCTTTTTCCTTTGGGCCAGTGCTATTTGTGACTTGTGTGCGCGCGTGTGTGTATTTTGTATGTGTGAGAATGGATGTGATGAAACCTTATGAAATATGCTTATGCTTGCCAAAACTTCTATCCGGCGCTTCACGCTCAAGAAGAAAGGCCAAGAAACAAGGCTTGTGTGAAAGCATTTATAGTAGCTTGTTTTGCATTTGTTTGACTGGATCAGACGGTCGTAATATGCTCGCACAACATTGGTTTAACACAGTTATATTTGCCATGTGTTGCTTGAAGTGATTTTTCAGGATTTGTCGAAGTTGAGCTTTATTTGGAAGCATTTGTGGTGTGATGTTTGATTTTACTGTAAACTGTTTTTATCTGTTACTTTTGTTTAATTTTGTGAATCTGATATGAAAATATTTTATAAAGTTCTATAAAAATTAAAGTTACTTTTTACTTGAATAGTGAGATATCTACAATGGAAGTCAGTGGCATCAGTATTTTAATGTTTATCAGTATGAATGTTGGGTATATTTTAGTGTGAATAAAGGCACTTCACACTTATTTGTGTTAAGATATGCTGCTCTTTACAAATCTGTATACCATAAACACTAAAATGACTAATACACCTTACTAATACCAGGTTGGACCCCCTTTTGCCTTCAGGACTTTTGCCTTAATCCTTCGTGGCATAGATTCAACAAGGTACTGGAACAGTTCCTCAGAGATTTTGGTCCATGTTGACATGATAACACCACGCAGTTGCTACAGTCTTGTTAGGCAGGATGGATCCATGCTTTCATGTTGTGGACGCTAAATTCTAACCCTACCATCCGGATGTCGCAGTAAAAATCGAGACTCATCAGCCCAGGCAACGTTTTTCCAATCTTCTATTGTCCAATTTTGTTGAGCCTGTGCAAATTGTAGCCTCAGTTTTCTGTTCTTAGCTGACAGGACACGGTGTGGTCCTCTGCTGCCGTAGCCCATTCGCATCAAGGTTCGACGTGTTGTGCGTTCAGAGATGCTCTTCTGCATATCTCTGTTGTAACGGGTGCTTATTTGAGTTAGTTACCTTTCTGTCAGCTCAACCCAGTCTGACAATTCTCCTCTGACCACTGGCATCAACAAGGCATTTACACCCACAGATCTGCCGCTCACTGGATATTTCTCTTTTTTGGACCATTCTCTGTAAACCCTTGAGATGGATATGTGTGAAAATCCCAGATGATCAGCAGTTTCTGAAATACTCAGACCAGCCCGTCTGGCACTAACAACCATGCCATGTTCAAAGTAACTTAAATCACATTTCTTCCCCATTATGATGCTCGGTTTGAACTGCAGCAGATCATCTTGACCATGTCTACATGCCTAAATGCATTGAGTTGCTGCCATGTGATTGGCTGATTAGAAATTTGCATTAACGAGCAGTTGGACAGGTGTACCTAATAAAGTGGCCAGTGAGTATATATATATATAAACAGGGCCTCACGGTGGCGCAGTGGGTAGCACGATCGCCTCACAGCAAAAAGCCTAAGAAATTATTAAATTAAATCATAAATACTATTTTTATAATGAAATTTAATGAGATTTTAAATCTAAATTGTCTCTTTTAAACCTTTGTCTTTTTTTATCAGCAAAGATTCAAACAGTTCAATAAAATTTTCAGAAATCAAAGTACATTTTGAAAAATGTAGCCCAGTCTTCACAAAAACATTAAGCAACACAGTCAATAATATATCTTAAAATTTATAAAACAAAACAGTTATTTTTAATGACAGTAGTTTTTCGCAATATATTTGCTTTTCATTTATATTTGATCAAATACAATAAAGATAGTGCATGATAAAAAAAACCTGCTTCTATACAACATGATGTTGAGTATATGATGTCTGAATGAACTACAGCATTAAACCATTATTGTCTAATCAACAAACATTCCCGTTTGAGCAGTTATCCAGTGAAGCACAACTGAAGGACGGAAAAAAGCCTCTCTACCAACAGTGGGTTGAATATTTATTAGTTTCTCCAGATCTGGGCTGTCTTGGCATTGACTGCTCTGCCAAACACTGTCAGTCCAGGCTGGAGATGAACTCAGGCCTCGGTTTATGCAGGCATAAAGGGACTTTTCCAAGGCTGAGTGGACACACGACTTTTATTTTATTAAAGCTGGCTCGTCCAGACTTTTCCTGCCAGGGGTTGTCAGTGTATGGCGGAGTGATAGAAGGATTGGAATGGCACAGCCCTGCTTTTCTGCTCACATTTTTATTTTTTTTGCAGGAAAAATCTGGTAAAATTTGATTTACGGTCAGTGAGCAGTGAAATGAAGGACTGGTTAGTATTTTGCCAGGCTGGTGTTATTGTTCTTGGCTGAAAAATGTTTGGCCATTTTGTAGAAAATAATAAGTGTGCATTTAATATTTAATAAGGGAATTTGTGTGTGCCTTATTTTCTGTTATTAAACTTGTATCATTGTGGTATTAAATCAACTATATATAAGCTACTTTATTATCCGCATCAGGTATGGTATGAGTAATGCTAACATTTTATTCTCCAAATTTCAAATAAAGATAATTATTAGAACATTTTTCAGAAAAAGACAGATGGTCAAAATAATGTTTTCATTTATTGTGTCTAGGGATGGGTATCGTTAAGCTTTTAATGGTATTACTACTTTTATTGATACCCCTTATCGGTTTGGTACTTTATCGGTACTCTTATTGGTACTTTTTGTAATGTTTGTTTTTTTAAAGAAAACAAATTGAACAGAATTACCAACACTTTGTTTTATTATTACCTTTTTAATGTAAAATAAAATTAAACCAATTAAAACAAATAAAAAAAATTCCGGTTATAGAAGGTATAATGGCTTTCATTTGACGCGCTCACCGTTGTATTGTGCTGAACAAGACGAACACTTCTCATATGAGACTGCCAACAGTGCAGACGAATATCAAATATCACAAATTAGAAAAGGTCAGTTTAATTATGCAACTGTAAATAACGTATATTAAGCAATAATTCTCCAGTACCGATAGCAGAACCATTAACGTCAAAGCTTGTCGATACTTCGGTCTTTTGTAATTTAGCACTGGTAACGATAAAGTACAGAGTTTTGGTACCCATCCCTTATTGTGACTGAATACCAGTTATTCCTTCAAATGTTGATCCTTAGCTCTCCTGAAGTTAAAACTATAGAAAACAACTTTCATTTTATTTTTCAAACCAAACAAACGTTTTGGAAGTGTCTTATTATTTTGTTATTGGTTCATTAGTTAACAAATAACCCCCTCTAAATACCCACATCAAAACAACTGAAATATTTAAGACATGAATAGGTCTCCATATGATTTTAATAATAAATTTGTTTTAGAAACGAAAACTAGTGATGCAACAATCCAAACCTTCGATTGAACATTGGCTTCAATAACATATTTTTGGCCGGACCAGATATCATCCAGATGGGACTGGTCCAAATCTGTTATTAAACATATACTATCAGCTGCTGTGAGGTTTGTGTCTCCCCGACTGATGTTTATAGCCTCCCGGTGAATGCTAAATACATGGCACACATAACTTTCTCAGTAAAATATACTATTAGCCCATCAAAAACCATAAAAAAGTTATAATGCATCATAAAGTTTTCATTCATTCATTCATTCATTCATTCATTCATTCATTCATTCATTCATTCATTCATTCATTCATTCATTCATTTTCCTTTGGCTTAGTCACTACGGCCAATTTAGTTTATTCAATTCACCTATAGTGCATGTCTTTGGACTGTGGGGGAAACCGGAGCACCCGGAGGAAACCCACACAAGCACAGGGAGAACATTCAAACTCCACAGAAATGCCAACTGACCCAGCCGGGACTCGAACTAGTGACCTTCTTGCTGTGAGGTGACCACTGAGCCACTGTGTCACCCCATAAAGTTTTAATACACTATATTCCAAATGTTCAGAAGTAATTCGGTAGTTATATGATAGATACAGGTGAATGTTCAAGTAGTTAAATACAATTATGTTCACATTAGCTAATATATAACATATGTATTTTCATAAATGTATTTTATAACTAAGCAAAATTTATTTTTGACACAACTTATGTTTTTTAAAGTAGTTGTTTTTCCTGATAATTAAATAATCTGTAATTGGTAGATTGTGTTTAATAAAGAAGAGATATTATTTGGGATTCTACCTCAGATTATCATAAGTTTAAGTATGAATGGAAAAAAAAAACACACTGGTATCGGATCGGTATCTGTATCGGCCGATATATAGACTTTTTGGTATCGGATCGGTTCTAAAACTTACAGTCACACACATGCTGGAAACCTGCCTAAACTGCCCTTTTACATTAATGATTTTCTTTTGTAGTAGGTTTACGTACTTGAGAGATTTTTTATTAAACTTGATGTTAAGGTGTACGCTGTTCCCACAATCCTTTTACGGCTGATGCGTGACTCCAATCTGTTTTTTTTGACTTGTTTAACATGCTCTTTAATTGTTTACTTTTTTTAATAGACGAGATGTCGCAAAACACAAGCAATTACTTATTTTCTGATGAGCAGTCAGGAGGAGCGTTGCACGAGGTTAACAAGTTGCCTGATGTACAGCAGAGCAGATGTTTCCTGACAGCAGAGCTGGAATATTCCCTGTACAAACAACAGTTCGACAGAGAACGGATGTGCATTAAGCATCATCAGAGCTGTGTTATTTTCACTTTGATAACAGGTTTATTTGCATATTCACCAGCAGAAATAAGCAGCTGCTTTGAGGTCTGTGTCTCCCCGATTGATGTTTATAGCCTCCCGGTGAATGCTAAATACATGGCACACGTAACTTTCTCAGTAAAAGCGCACCAGCTGCCCTGAGGAAGCCCCTGTAAACAAAGAGCAAACACCTGGGAGAGTCAGGCAAATATTTATAGACCTTAATGAAGAGAAACGGGGGTGTCTCCAGATGGCTGGTGCAAATGAAATGGGGAGCCTGAGTTATGCAAACTGACCATTTTGCATGAACATTATACATGAACATTATACAAATAAATACAATTATTCTTTTTAAAGAAGAAAATTATTAAATGACGCACTCCTGAAACCAATGAACCACTTTTATCATGCCAAACTGTCTTAAGAACAGTCAGGTAAAGTTCAAGTTCGAGGCTGGTAAGGCAGAGGATGATTTCAAACTGTTCTTGGTCCACAATCCTATGGTTAGACAACAGTGCTAAACTGTACTGGACTGGTAGGGTGTTTGTGTGCATGACGACGCCACTCTTTTGCCTGGGTGCCAGTTATTAGAAGAGCACTAGTTTTTTATTTTTTGTTATTCAACAAAGTAAAGTCCCAAAAACAGAAATATCTGATCATCGTCCATAATATTACATTACACTTACATTATAAGGCAATGACTGGCGCATTTGTATTACATTCCAAAGAGTTCCGTTACCAGCACCGCAGTGAAAAATGTATCAATTTCCATGCTGACTGGACCGGATCAGCATGAAATGAAGTGGTTAGGCTAAGAGGACCATTTGGGCTGATAGTGGAAAAGCGACTAAATTGGCATGTTATGTAGTCAACCAAGGAAACCATTGAAAATACACGTATCAGCCTACATTTTTGCAAAACTTAAAATACATTCCTTTGGGTACGTTTCGTTGCACGTTTCGGATGACAAATCCATTTTTTTGGCAGATTGTTTGACAGTGGTCTACAGCCAATCAGGACGCAGAACACAATGCGCTAATCAGGACGCAGAATACAATGCGCTGTAGAAAAAATCATGTCAAATTGCATCAAAAAAATCTGCGAAACTGCGAGGCCGCGAGGGACCACTGTACTTTACACAAGTGAAATGCATTGTTGTGATAGATGTTTACATTCAAATTAAAGCTTTTTAAATGTTAACATTTTTTCTCAGTGGCAGCACGGTGACGCAGTGGGTAGCACTCTCACCTCACAGCAAGAAGGTCGCTGGTTCGAGCCTCAGCTGGGTCAGTTGGCATTTCTGTGTGGAGTTTGCATGTTCTCCCTGTGTTCACGTGGGTTTCCTCCGGGTGCTCCGGTTTCCCCCTCAAGTCCAAAGACATGCGGTACAGGTAAATTGGGTAAGCTAAATTGTCCGTAGTGTATGTGTGTGAATGAGTGTGTATGGATGTTTCCCAGTGATGGGTTGCAGCTGGAAGGGCATCCGCTGCGTAAAACATATGCTGGATAAGTTGGCGGCTTATTCCGCTGTGGCAACCCTGGATTAATAAAGGGACTAAGCCGAAAAGAAAATGAATGAATGAATGAATTTTCTCAGTCAAAAATAAAAGTGTGTTCTTCTGAAAGAGCAGACTGAAAAAAAGAGAACAAAATCGTGAACCTTTGAGCTGCCTGAGGAAAGTTAAACAACTGAGACTAAACCATGACTAGGCGGCTGAGAGATGTCAGATAAAACAAAGCCTTTTCTTTGCCTGTGTGAGGTGAGAAGCAGACACTTTCTTCAGGAACAGACATTTTGCCCTGACATGGATTTATCTTTGGATTTTTCTTCAGAAATGTTGCACAATTTCTAGTTTAATTAAAAAGAGCAGGATGGAAGTTAACTTTAGATCATTATAATGTCTCGAATTAGGGTCTTTCTTTCTTTTATTTTCTTTTATTTGGTTGATTGAATCCTCTTAAAGCTTCGCTGTATCCATTGTTAGTGATGTTAGTAAAGGGACTTGATGCATTTCAGTTGATGTTGATGATAAAGGAGGAGGGCTATTAGGCTTAACGCACTAAGAAAAGCACAGGGAGTTGCCTTTGCTGGTTAATGGTAAGATAAGCTGGAATGGATTTGTGTTGTTCTGATTAATCAGTTCTTTAGGTCACTGATTCCATGCTGATCTGCGTCTGAGTATCGGCTCTTGCGTTCTTGCTTCCCAATCAAGCAGCATGTCTTGAGATGAAATATTGACCTCGGAAATCCTTTTGGAAAGCTATTAACTTGATTAGCCTAAGTAGAGACTCTCCTGCATATCTACTTGAGTCAATTCAGTTCATCTGCAGCCCAGACTGTGTTTGGAATACTATTGTACAGAATGAGCAATGTATAAAAGTGTGAAAAAGAAATTAAAGGAATAGTTAATATTGAAATGAAATGTACTCACACTCAAGTGGTTCTAAATTTTATGAATATCGTTTTTGTTCAACAACAAACATTTCAAGTGTTGACACTTAGATAATGCTCGACTATAATAGCAGGTTTGGCATGCTGTCCCGGGAGAGAACCCTAAGCTCGGAGATAGATGAGCCCAAGGTTCCCGACTGTTTAATGATCATTAGGAGGGATACAAGATCAGGTATTTCTCGAGAGCCCCCCAGTTAGTTTTTTTACCTATACTTAGGTTAATATGGTGGTTCTATAAGAATCGATTCAGTATGTATGCGTTAAGTGCTTGTGACTGTTATTACAATTCACTTATGTAGATGTTTTTAGACTGTGGGAGGAAACCAGAGTAAAAGTTACCAGAGTACCTGGGGAAAACCCACGCAAACACACGGGAGAACATGCAAACTCCGCGCAGGGAGTTGCCGACTGGCTCAATTAGAACTTGAACCATTGGCCCTCCCTCTGCGAGGCAGCAGCGCCATCCACTGAGCCGCCGTGTCGTGGAGGATGAGTAAATGATGACAATAAAAAAAAATAAAAAAATGGCTAAACTTTTGGCACGTTCATTAAAATATTATAAAAATAATGTTGCATCTGAAAAACTGTATTCAATTCAGTTAGATTTAACCAACATTCAGAGACGGAGGAGTTGAAAGTGGATTAAACTGGACACGTTCTGTTTACTGTATTTGCATACTTCATCACATATGAATATAACACAATGCATTATATTACATTGTGTGGTCACACTTTACAATAAGGTTTCATTAGTTAATGTTAGTTTGTGTATTTACTAACATAAACTAAAAATGAACAACACTTGTACAGCATTTATTAATCATAGTTCAACATTTACTAATTAATATCCAAGTTCATGCTTGTTAACATTAGTTAATGCAGTGTAAGTTAACATGAATTAACATTGAACAACTTTATTTTCATTAACTAATGTTAACTAACATGTGCAAATATTGTAATAAATGTATTGTTCATTGTTTCTTCATGTTAGTAAATGCATTAACTAACATTAACTAATACAACCTTATTTTAAAGTGTTACCCATTGTATAAGGCTGCACAATATCTGAAACAAATATTCCAATGTTTATTTATCTGCCATATATATTCTGATATCTATTTGGAAATATGTTGTTATTTTAGAATTATTGGGGTGATTTTGTTGGGGAGTGGATCTGTATAAAGATGAATATACATGATTCATGAAAGATGAAGATACAAATGAAATAAACAGTGCGTCTTGTTTTTCTTATTATTTTTTATACTGAAATGCAAAATTACATTGCAATCTGCACTGTAGAAATGAATGCAATCAATATTTGTTAAAGATTCAAACTTTATTGTTTTCTGTCTGAATGCTTTGAACTCTCTTGGAATGCTTACACAGTAACAGGGCTTAAAAACATACAAATTCTACACTTTCAGCATGCTGATTGGTTGCCCCATCTACAATTTAACCTGATTGGTGGTTCATCAGTTGCACCCGTCATGTGGATCTCCTTTAAAAGAGATTGTTAGTATCAGCAAGGGGTACTTGGGTTTAGGACTTTAGCTGCATTCCATTCCAATTTTTTATACCCTTCACTCGCTAACTTCCCTCTGTCTCATTCCCTTGGATGTACATCATTGATTACATTACACGAGTGTCCACTACTGGCAGAACATCTGAATGGTTTTAAATGGAATGCCCTAAACCCTTGAGCACTTAGAAACTGCACTGTTGTGATGTCACCATCACATTGCATTCTGAGAAAAATAGGTGCTGAAGTGTACATATGAAGCAGACTTGCTCCCTCGGTCAAAATCAAGGGGTCAAGGGTATATCCATGTACGATTTCCTCGTTGACTTGATGAAGTGGACTGCACTTTAAAATTGTGGTGGGGAAGTGCTTGAGGGGAAGTGCTTATAGGGAAGTTTGTGAGTACATGTCTTAAAGTGGAGTGGAACTCAGCCTTCATTTTGTATAGGCTTTTTCTATGCTATTGGCTTGCATTAGGTCTTATGATTCCACATTTTATTTCCGTTTTGATGTGACACTTCAATATTACTTTACATATTAATTCAGGCACACCGCATTGCACACTGATAAACTCAGGTGTACAGAAACATTAAAGTCTTATAAATATGAGTCAGTATGAGCCTGGTCAACTATAGGACATTTTCACAACGCGTCATCAGTCGGCCACATTGGAGGCACAGAATGTAAACATGGAAACTGCTAAAACATGATATTGCTGCTAAAAATGAGCATTTATTGTCATGTTTTGAGCTTTACTAATTGGTTGGATAAAAACAAACAAACATGTAGAGTACTTTAGACCACCAAAAGACATAAAAAATCTAGTAAAAGAAAAATACACTGAGGAACAAAAAGTATTGGTATTTGGCCAAAATGAACCAGGATTGCCAGGGTAAGAATTTTGACAACATTCATGTTTGTTCTTATAATTTCCAGTCAAGTGAAATATTATGCTAATATCTTAATTAATACTGCTTATGTATTTTACCACCTATTAAAATCAGTTTGTCAAAACATTGCACTCTTTCCTGTTTACTAAGTGCTTGTCTATATGCTTTAGCAGCTTCCACTGGTTTTTCCATGGTTTAGACAACATAACCAGGCAGAACATCATATTCAGTAGCACATTAACCATCAAAGCTATACTGTTGTTTACATTCGAGTATCGCTGTACATACAGTATGGGCTAATTTACCAAATCTTGATATAAGTGCAAATCCTCTGTATGATCCCTACTTTAAATTGCTTATTATGACTGCTGTATATGCACAAAGGTTAATGCTGAAATAATATATATCGTGTATACCTATTTGTTGAATTTATGCAATATAATTGCACTTTCTTGTATCACATGCATAAATGTTATATCCTGAAAGTTTTGTGCTTATTGCAGAACAATACTATTCTGAACATTTCTATTTCTGTTGGGTTGACAGGTGGACCGGACTGAGGTGATCCGGAGCTGTATAAACCCCACATTTTCGAAGGTTTTCACCATGGACTTCTACTTCGAGGAGGTCCAGCGATTGCGTTACGAGCTCTACGACATTAGCAGCAGTCATAACGGCATGAGAGAGGCGGACTGTCTGGGAGCCATGGAGTGCACACTGGGCCAAGTGAGCAACCGCCTCCATCATGCATTTATTCCAGCAGCCATGCGTGTGATTATTATAGTTTGTCTTGGTTTGTTTGGCAATGCTCATCTTGCAACAGGATCTCTATGTGATTGTTGATTGCACACAGTCAGGGAAGATTGGGACCGGCACTGCGCCCAAATCAGATGAAGCCTCCTAATTAAATAATCACACCAACAACCGTTAAGAGCATTTCCGGACATTTTATGACTGATTGAATCTTGAAACGTGAGATGTCTGGCTCAGTGTAGGCCTACGGACGGTCCAGATGGGCCACGCAACTCTCTTATCTGCAGTGTGAGCAAACGAAAAAGCGGTCACGTGATCTTGTGCCAGATGGTTAAGATTCGCAGCTTCTCTAGAAGCTTATAGAGTAGAGCAGATGCCAATATTCGTTTTGCTCAATATTCATGTGTTTATCCGTATGCATCAAAGCCACTTTCTAGATCCCATTTTTTGGTCTCGGAGGAACTGGGTTGTTTGTTTTAGTTCAGTCTGTTTTGGTTGGAGGGGGAAGAGATGAGGATAATTGTTGAAATGAGCTGCGTTTAATAAAGAGAGCGAGGTGTTGATGGTAGTTTCTTGGGGAAATAAAACCAAAATCACTCCCCTCTGTTTATAAATATTTAACAACTAATAATGAAGCACTTATCTGGAGTAAATTAGACTTCTTGGTGTAATTACGAACTAAGCTTACATGCCAAATTCTCCCTGAGGTGTTATTAAGTGCTGCATGTATTTGTTTGTGTGTGTGTGTGTGTGTGTGTGTGTTTGTTTGTTTTCTGTCCATCATAAGCTGCATCAAAACAAAACAAGCCCCCTGACCGACTTAAAATATCTTATTTCTCTCCAAATAGATCGTCTCCCAGAGAAAATTCAGCAAAGCTCTACTTAAACAGGGCAACACAGTTGGGAAATCGTCTATTACGGTGAGCACTTTTCTAAATCCCAAATTCATCTGTTTGATTTCTCTCACTCTCACTTATGCAAACATCCAGTCGTGCAAAACACCAGCAAAATGGCCTTACGCAAACATTTCATGGACTAACCTTTAAAAGCTGCGCACTTTATATGACAGAGGTGCTTATGATGATCAATGCCACTACTGAAGTCAGGCAAACACAGAACAACTTCTCAACGTATATGCAAGAACCTTACAAAACAGTCTGTGTTGATGGCGAGCTATAAAACGAAAGGAAAATAGCCAGAGATGCACATTGACAGAGTACAGCAGCAACAAAAACAACATGCAGTAAACAACAACAAAATAAAATGTAAAGCTCTGTGGGTAAGCGGATCAGGACGTATAAAACAAGTGTCAGTATTCTTTTTTTGTTCTGCTGAAAACAGTTTATCACTCTCAATCTCTGCAGATCACCGCTGAGGAGCTGACGGGAAATAATGATTATGTTGAGCTCTCATTCAGTGCCAGGAAGCTGGATGATAAGGTAGGAAGACCTCATGTGCTCATGTTTATTTCCGATATATAAAATGATCTTGTATGATATCACTTTTTTTGTGATTACTGTATGATAATTTTAAAGAAAAATGCTTTTATTGTAGCTGAAATAAAACAAATCAGACTTTCTCCATAAGAAAAAATACTATAGGAAATACTGTGAAAAATTCCTTGCTCTGTTAATCATAGTTTGGGAAATATTTATAAAAGAAAAAAAATTCACAGGAGGGCTAATAATTGTCACTTCAACTGTATTACTGCAATATTTCTCTGAGGTACGGTTACACTCACATTTTAGAGTTACAGATAATAAAATGTTACTCCAACTCTTAGAGTACAACTCTTACTGACATTATTATGAATTATTATGAATTGTCAAGTAGCCAGAATTAGTGGCTAAGGAAGATCAGATATACATTTATTGCATTGATCCTCAGTCTTAATAGCAAAACTTGTCATACAATCAGTCAAATAACTGGAGACTCAGATCATTTGATTCACTGAGTCATTACTTGGGGACTCACATTGATCAGGACATTTGAATCAGTGAATTGTTAACTGAAGACTCACTCTGACCTGATTATTTGAATCAGAGAATTATTAAAAGCAGGCTTACTTTGACCAGATAATCTGAATCAATGAGTAATTAAATGGAGACCCGCTCTGACCAAAACATTAGAATCAGTGAATCTTTAACTGGAGACTCGCTTTGACCAAATGATCTGAATCAGTGAATTGTTAAAATGAGACTTACACTGATTCAAATGATCCGGTAAGTGCATCACTAAATGGAAACTTGCTCTGACAGAATCATATATTTCAGAGAATTATCAAATGTAGACTCGCTATGACTATGCTTAACTTCACATTTTTCACATGATTAACTTCACATAATTAACTGAAGACTCAGTCTCAGCAAACTGTTTGAATTAGTGAAATTTTAACTGGAGACTGGTCTAACCAAATAATTTAAATAAGTGAATTGTTAATAAGAGACTTGCTCAGACCATATCATTTGAATCAGTGTATCATTAACTGGAGCCTCGCTCTGACCAAATCATTTGAATCAGTGAATCGTTAACTGGAGACTCACTATGACCAACTCATTTGAATCAGTGAATCGTTAACAAGAGATTCACTCTGACCAAATCATTTGAATAAGTGAATCTTAAACTGAGCTCTGAAACTTTGGTGAGCATTAAAAACAGATTAACATTGAAAACTAAAAAATAACACTGCTACACTTTCGATAGCAGTTTTTAACCATTTTCGACATCTCTCTGACCCCTAGAATGAATCAGTCCCCTCTCCACAGCAGTTCTTCAAGAAATGCTCTCTTTGCATGTGTAATGAGCAACAACAGTTCTCTGCCCTCTTGCATTGAGACTCTTTTGCTGTCAGGTGTCAAATGTAGTTTAACTCTCCCATCCCTCACTAAAAGCCTCCTGGTGAAGTCTGCATTATACTGCGAGAGGATCAACACAGGAATGGGAAATGAGCTGCTCAAACTGTTACGATCAGACAGGACTGATCAGGGATGCTGTTATAAATAAACTTCAGGCTTGATGAGTCCCGATACTCGGAAATGCGGTCAGACAGTTGAGAAAGATATCCAGAGAGAGAGAGCACTTTTCCTCTGGGAGACACAATCAGCTCTTGTCAGCAGGGTAATTACATGGGACTAAAATTAATAAGGGGGATTAATACAAGCATAACAAATGATCCACACGAGCATCTCGGTTTCACACAGAGCGTCTCGTTCTTGCTGCTTGACAGGACGTCAGAAGGTAGAACGGGGAAAGCCTGCTTTAAATCACTTTTCATTTAAGAGCCGCTTTCTTCTGCTAAGTCCTAATCCTTCAGTGGAAATCATATTCTTGGCATCTGACTAATTAAAAGTGTGATTAAGCTTACAGACTGGTGGAGAGATCAGAGACCCGGGCTGTCAGGATTTTCAGAATTTTTTTATTTCTAATAAATTGCTGATTTATTCTATGGTCTTTGACTACAGGCATTTAGGAGAGCATTACCGTTATGTAGATGACATCTTTAAACGTTAATTTGTGAGTGATCTGTTTTTGTGCATGTGGCTCTTTTTATGAGTGGTTCAGAAAGTCCAGAAAATGGCTCCAGTGATTTGGTGCAGTTTTGATCATTCAGCATACTGAACCTACCAACGTCCTCAGAGGAAAAAGGCTTTTATACGTATAATTTATACGTATAATTAAAGGTGCAGTAGGTGATCTGCCTAAATGCTAACCGGTTCGCATAATATGTTTGAAACACATTCCCTCCCCTGCCGTCCAAAGCCACACCTCCTGAAATCACGTACGCGCACATTAAAGATGACAGAGACCCACTAGATCATGTCATTCGCCAATTAGAAAACTTTATTGTACTTTATAATACTGCAATTCTGAATGAAAAACTGTATTATATCTAGCACATTTTCAGTTGTGTAGTTAGCAAGCAAAACTTGTCATAATGTGCAATATTTCATGCATGCAAGGATCGCTGGTCTCACTCTTTCATGCACTTTGTCGTAAAGCGACTATTGTATGCTTAGTGGTTGGCCGGCGATGTGCAGGAATTACACTTATTACTAAGCCATACTTATTACAGATCCGCAAACAGCGGATCTGCGTGAACAGAGGTTCGCAGTTGTACAAATCTACATTTGTTGACAGACAGTTTGGGCTACTTATCAGAATTATGGGAAATGTCGGCCCGATAATATTTAATTGGATGAATTTTTTTTTGTCTTATGCCTTACCTAGAATATAAAAATACATAAAATACAGTTAGATCATTTACTTTAATCATTACTATTTGAATGTGAAGAGACTTTCAACTAGCACAACAAAAAATGTTTCGAAGACAATCACCTACTTCACCTTTAATTAGGTAGTTTTGGGAAGCTTGTAGTGGGAAATGCAAACTAATTTCCTGTTGTCAGCAGATAAGAAGTTTGACGCTTAAGATTTATACCATTACGAATGAAATAATGAAAGATAAGAACGCATATTTCATGTTTTGAAATGTTACTTTTGAAAGAGTTTATACAGAGTAAAATGTTTTGTGGGTCAGGTTCAAGGATGTGAATTTGCTCTTGACATTGGTGGGGACCTATGAATTATGTGTTTTTTCATTTGCTGCAAAATCACTTTACATTAGCACCAGTAATGCTGTTCAATTTATTTTAATCCCCTCTCTATACAATACAATTCATTAAGTTAAATTAAGGAATAGTGTAATGTTAAAAAATGCTTTATAACTGACAAAGAGAGAGTTTAATAAAGACTTCCATTTTGTTTTAGCCATAGTGCAAATGAAACGTGTCTCATACACCGGTATTCATTAAAGTAGATGGAGCACAGGCTGTAGTTTTTCAAACAATAGCTTCAACCGAAATTCGACATGCTACTTCTACGCCCCTGGTCAGGTGGTACGAATTGTTTAAAATTCAAGGTGTTTTTTTAATAGTATTCATGCGATTTACAGTAATATTTACACAGATACCACCTGAAATAAATATGAAACCATTTATTTGTTTATTTTTATTTATTTGTTTTTTGTTTACTAACTATCTTCACAATTTAAAAACTGTTAAAAAATGGTTAACTTAGATAAGGCGGCGTGGTGGCGCAGTGGGTAGCGCTGTTGCCCTTACAGCAAGAAGGTCGCTGGTTCAGTTCTGTGTGGAGTTTGCATATTCTCTCCGTGTTCGCGTGAGTTTCCTCCGGGTGCTCTGGATTCCCCCACAGTCCAAAAACATGCGCTACAGGTGAATTGGGTAAGCTAAATTGTGTGATTGATGTTTCCTAGTGATGGGTTGCGGCTGGAAGGGCATCCGCTGCGTAAAACATATGCTGGATAAGTTGGGGGTTCATTCCGCTGTGGTTACTCCTGATTAATAAAGGGACTAAGCTGAAAAGAAAATGAATAAATGAATGAAGTTGGATTTTTTAGCAGCCAATACACTTAGTCATTGTCACATGATCCTTCTGAAATGCTTTTTTTCAGGCACAATTAAACAAATTTATTGATGGTCAGTTAATAATAACTAATCTTACTATTTTCATTGATAAAGGCACCTGGTTATATGTAAAAAATAATAATTATAATAAAACAAATCATTATTTAAATTGCAAAACAGCTAAATGATCTTATTGATCAATCAGAATCAAGTATTTATATGTGGCATGTCATAATGATATGTTTTTAATAACTTTTCTTACATTGCAAAGGGAACAGTATTAAATCATATTGGAGTGCCTTGTGGCCAAAAAAAGACACTTGGACCATAAAATGACCAAATGTGTGTTTAAATGAAGCAATAGGACACATTCAGGTGCATTTATTATGTAATTTTAGTCACTTGATTATCTTGACCTATATTGTGCTATTATTGTAACATCAATCCCCCACCATATTTGGCTCTTAGCAGGCAAGGAGACCCTGAAGCAAACCGATAGCAGAGGTGGGAAGGGCAGCTGACAGTGGCAGCGTGGGGAACAACTCTGAAAAGTTACCAACAAGGACACAATTACTTTTCAATGACAGTGGCGAGCAGAATTTAGAGCAGATGCCGTCCGTGGGGTGCATGTCTAAGAGCAGCCATATAGAAAACTATAGCCTGTTTAACTCCTCACGACTCCTGCTTAAATGGGTTGGCCTGAGGATAGTGCAAGATATTGTGTTTTTGTCTTATTTTGCTCAAAAAATTGGCTTAAAAAAAAAAATCAAAGGCTTTTTATTGTAGATGGATCTTATCACATAAAAAAGAGACATAAATCTGCATACAGACATAGATGTTTAAAGTGATAGTTCACCCAAAAATGAACATTTCCTCACCACTTCCTCACACTCAAGTGGTTTTAAACTGTAATAAAATTTTATACACTCATTGTTTTTCCTCTGTTGAACTCTAACCCATATATTCTGAAGAAAGTTTAAAAAAGCATGGTAGCACTATTGAAGTCAATGGTAGTGTTTGTGTTCAACAGAAGACAGAAACTCACACAGGTTTGGAATAAGTGGAGAATAAGAACATGATGACAGAAGTTTAATTTTTGGTTGAACTATCCATTTAAGAAGCCTTTATTTGTGGGGCTACAATTAAAAAACCCCGACAACATTCATTTATTCAATTTCCTTCAGCTTAGTATCTTTATTCATCAGGGATTGCCACAGAGGAATGAACCACCAACTTATCCAGCATATGTTTTACACAACGAATGCCCTTCCAGCTACAACCCAGTACTGGGAAACATCCATACACATTTATTCACACACATACATTACGGCCAGTTTAGATTATTCAATTCACCTCTAGGGCCTCACGGTGGCGCAGTGGATAGCACGTTCACCTCACAGCAAGAAGGTCGCTGGTCGGCTGGGTCAGTTGGCGTTTCTGTGTGGAGTTTGCATGTTCTCCCCGTGTTGGCGTGGGTTTCCTCCGGGTGCTCCGGTTTCCCCCACAAGTCCAAAGACATGCAGTACAGGTGAATTGGGTAAGCTAAATTGCCCGTAGTGTACGAGTGTGAATGGGTGTGTATGGATGTTTCCCAGAGATGGGTTGCAGCTGGAAGGGCATCCGCTGCGTAAAACATTTGCTGGATAAGTTGGCAGTTCATTCCGCTGTGGCGACCCCAGATTAATAAAGGGACTAAGCCGAAATGAAAATTAATGAATGAATTCACCTCTACCGCATGTCTTTGGACTGTGGGGGAAACAACATGTATTGAGAACAGTAAGTGGGTAAAAAGCAAGTTATTGAGAAGGCTGCCAGATTTAAGCACTAAAATGTCGTGATCTCTATTCAAACACCCTTGCATTTTTAATTCCAAATGACCATGATTAACAAACTTTTACGACCATTGCCATGAATTCAAAACTGCGTGTGACCCAGAGAGAGCAGTTGTCACGTTTGGTTATTTCAAGTATTTTAATGTCTTTTTAAGTAAAATTTTTTTGCTAAAAATTGCATTAACTTGTCACCGAAACATTGTTGTCTACTGTAGCATTGACCAAAATTATGCAAATTGAACCATCAATTAAAAGTTAAAGTGGTTCTTCAAAAATACTTATGCATCCAGTTATGAAATTTGTAAAGTATTTATGACTTAATCTGAGATTTAAAAACTATTGATATTATGTTATAGTAATAATATTTTTAGAAATATATGTGGACCCTGTAGCACAAAAGTAATTTATACAGAGATTTTTACATCAAATGAACCTGAATAAATATGCTTTTCATTGATGTATGGCCAATATTTGCTTGATTACTATTTGAAAATCTGGAATCTCAGGGTTTTAAAAAATCTAAATATTGAGGAAATTGCCTTTGAATTTGAAAATATGATAATATACTTTAAATTCACACTAAACGTGGGTTTTTTATTTACAGCTGAAAAATTGGCTAAATATCTTTATGGAACAATCTTCATTCTAATGATTTTGCCATAAAAGAAAAATTCATTATTTTTGACAAATAAACGTAAATATGTGTAACATATAACATGATTTTGTGGTTCAGGGTCACATATATTGCAGCAAATTTGTTGTGTAGTAACACATTTATTTCATTCATTCATTCATTTTCTTTTCGGCTTAGTCCCTTTATTAATCTGGGGTTGCCACAGTGGAATGAACCGCCAACTTATCCAGCATATGTTTTATGTAGCGGATCCAGCTGCAATCCATCACTGGGAAACATCCATACACACTCATTCACACACATACGCTACACACAATTTAGCTTACCCAATTCACCTAGAGCACATGTCTTTGGACTTGTGGGGGAAACCAGAGCACCCGGAGGAAACCCACGTGAACACGGAGAGAACATGCAAACTCCACACAGAAATGCCAACTGAACCAGCTGAGGCTCGAACCAGCGACCTTCTTGCTGTGAGGCGATTGTGCTACCCACTGCGCCCCAACACATTTTTTTATTTACATTTATTTATTCATTGTGTTGTTACTGTAAGCTGGATCATAGCAGAACTGCAATTTCTATTTTAAAGATAAAAGGTCATCTTGTTTATCCAGAATTATGTAGCTATATCAGATGTGATAGAACAATCGAAGACCCTGTTTATACCTGGTTTTTAAGGGATAGTTCACCATCAAAATTCTAATTTACTCACTCTCAAGTGGTTGTAAAAAAGAAGATAGTTTGAAGAAAGCTGAAAACCTGTAACCATTGACTCCCATAGTAGACAAAAAACAAATACAGTGGAAGTCAATGGTTACAGGTTTCCAACGTTCTTCAAAATATCTTCTTTTGTGTTCAACAGAAGAAAGGAACTAAGCTTTAGAACAGGTAAAAGGAGAGTAAATGATGACAGAATTTCCATTTTTGGGTGAATAATCCCTTTAAAGATTACATGTTTTTGCCAATTTAATCACAAGTGGACCATGTAGCAACAATGCTTTGTCATCATCAATGCTATGGAACATAAAAACTGTACCATTCCCATCACGTCACTTAACAATTTGTGCATGTTTATGATGCTATCAGCTGATGTCCGTGCTTCTGTCATTCCTGTAGGATTTTTTCAGCAAGTCAGATCCGTTCTTAGAGGTCTACAGGGTAAATGATGACGACAGCCAGCAGCTAGTGCACAGAACAGAGGTAAAACAACTGTTTGTATCGAAGATCCCCCTGTGGCAGTCCATAAACGACACTGAATCGCTCTCTGTCCTCTTCTGCAAACAGACTGTCATGAATAACCTCAACCCCGTGTGGAAAACCTTCAAAACGTCACTGAACTCGCTCTGCAGTGGAGACCATGAAAGAATACTGAAGGTACATTATGACACCAAGTTAGATGACACTAGCAATATATAGTATTTTAATTTAGTTTTACATTTGCACCGCAGTCATGTTCCTGGCAGATGATACAGCTTATAAAAGGCTTAAAAGTCTATGTATTGTGTTCGAAGTTTGATGTAGCTGCTCTAGCGTACAATTTGTCTGCTTTTTACCCATCAATAATTCTACTGCACTTTGACTGAAAGGCGCATCAGCACTTTCGGAAAAGTTTTTTTATTAAATTAATGCAGATGCATACTTCACCTTTCAGGGAACTTTGATGTATTTTGAGAAATATTGAATCCGTTCTTTTTTTCTGCGTGCGGGTGAAGTTGCTTTACATGTCTGTCTTTGTATACATTTTATTTAATATATCCTGCTGTAAGTGTCACAATCTTACATACCCAACAGATAATATGTATAAAAAAAGCACATTATATTACATTCTCTTATGTTAAAAACCAATTGAATGCATCAACACATGGAGTATGGATCAATGGTGTAATTACAGTATGCAGCATATTGGGGGAAAAAAACTGTCATTGTGTTGTTTTGTTTCTACCAGATAAAAAAAGGGGAAAAAATAACGATTGGGGTCAATTTGTTATAGGGACTGCATCTGCATAAACTATAATGAGCGTATTGCAATAATTGAAGAATACAGAAAGAAGGAAAAAAGAAAAAGAAATGTTTCTCTATATCAATTTACAATACATTATTGTATTATATTGTGATGTTACTATTGCAGATTGCGATATTGATGCTGGAAAATGGTATTGTTTGCCCTTTATTACAGTACCCTATACTGCGCTATTTTAAATGTTTCTTACAAAAGATTTACATCAATCTAAGGTCAAAAACATGATTATTTTTTCATTATGTACCCTGATGCATCAGCTCATTTCTAGCAGTGTCTGAAATGTGTTGTTCAAGCACCTGGTCTCTCTTAACCCTGAATACTCCACTCTGATTGGTCAGATGCCCTAGCCTATTGTGATTGGACTACCAATCACAGTGCAATGGAAACAATACTACTCAACAGTGAAATTACTGAAACAGTGCAATGATAGTATGCGGTTTACCTGGTCAAAATTAAATTAAATTCAGTTCAATTCAATTCAGTTCACAATTCAAGTCCTTTGAAATATTCAATAATTGAATATATCCTGACAATATATACATGCACAATATTGGCATTGTGGGGACTTAATACAGTGAACAATTATTTATTGTTTTCATTTTTTAAATGCTTTTCACATCGTTTTTTTTGCATTGCATTTTTTTCATAATAGAGCCGAATGCTTGGTGACGCAAATGTTAATCTGGCCTACTACATGCTGAAATATTGATGGAAAATTCTGTAACAATATTCTTGTACAATAAGTATATTCTTTCTTCCGATACAAACATCTGGACATTTTTTTAATGAATATATATTTTGTTTATGTGAGAAGCACAATGATGTTGAATACTAAGTTTTGCCTACTAACAGTATTGATCTATTTATGGTAACTTGTGACACTTCTGTCAAATGTTTTATTGTTTTAAGCAAAAACTCATGCTTTTTTGCAGCTTAGGTCAATATCGCAATAATATCGTAAACGTGATAAACGTTTCAGCAAATAATTGCAACAAGAAAACTTGATACCATCATAAGCCTAGTCAATTTGCTTTCTCAGTCCAGAAAACAGCATCATCTAAACATGTCTAACAACACAAACCAAACTCTTCCTAGTTTCAGCCTGGAGCTTCAAAGTCATCGGCTCATTGGTTGAAGCAAGATTTTCATACTGTTTTGAAATTCAATGAGGTTTGCTGGACCACCAGGATCTCTTATCAGTCACATGGGTTGATTACACCGGACCATTAGGCTTGTGTTTCAGCGAGGATTCACCAGGTATTCTCATGTGCTCCACTTAGAAATGTGCGTTTCCTAATTTGCCTCCCTCTTTCTGCTCTCTGGACTTCTCCTGCTTCATTTATTCGTTCGGCATTCATCAAAAGCTGCTTGATTTAATTGGGAAAGGAATTACTCCAAGACTGTCTGAGCTGAACATGCGTTGAAGCGCAATAATTTAATATTAAAAGCAGCAATTTCCCACAGGAATCTAAATTAGAGTACCCCCTGTTAAATGATAATAATCACGGAAATAAACATGTCTTTCCCTGCAGTAATTATCTGGAGAAAAAAAGTGTAATGTTTTTGCTATTTTTTTCATATAAATGTAGCAGTAATGATGTTTCATGAATTTGGCTGTATTTTACATTATTTCATTTTATGATAGAGTTTTTGTTTTGTTTTGATAACACTAGTTTAAGAACCAAATCACACTATTACCTTGTGGCTTATTTGTGACAATTATTAAGATTTTGGCTGTTTATTAGTAGTTATAAATGACATATTTTGCATGATCATATTCTACATCCCTAATTCCACCCAATATTCATTCGTTCATTCATTTTCATTTCGGCTTAGTCCCTTTATTAATCTGGGGTCACCACAGCGGAATGAACCGCCAACTTATCCAGCATATATTTTACGCAGCGGATGCCCTTCCAGCTGCAACCCATCTCTGGGAAACATCCATACACACCCATTCACATACATACACTACGGACAATTTAGTCTACCCAATTCACCTGTACCGCATGTCTTTGGACTTGTGGGGGAAACCGGAGCACCCGGAGGAAACCCATGCCAACACAGGGAGAACATGCAAACTCCACACAGAAATGCCAACTGACCCAGCCGAGGCTCAAACCAGTGACCTTCTTGCTGTGAGGCGAACGTGCTACCCACTGCGCCACTGTGAGGCCTTCCACCCAATACCTAGACCTAAATACTACCTCAATAATTAATAAGTAACACATTTGGAGTTTACTGAGGCAAAAGTCATAGTCAAGGTTTTGTTAATAGTGAGAATTGTACTTTAAAATAAAGTGTGACCATATTTTTAAATAACAACATAATAAAAATATTGAATTTACACAAATATAATTTTTTTTTTAGATATAAGACTATTAACAAAACGTTTATTTAGGTTGTTGATGCCATACTTTTGAAAGCCAATAAAGTTTATTAATTAACTGAATAACTGGTTGATATTACAAAATGATTCTTTTTTTTTGCATACAGATGTGCAGTACTGTTTACTACTGTTCAAAATTCTGAATTTGATACGTTTTTTGATAAGTGTAAATAAGTGAGTTGTGCTGCTAAATATTAACAACTTTGATGCATTCTTTCAGGAAATAGGATTAAAATTGAATTTTTGTAATCATTTAAAATCTTTAATGTCAATGGACCCTTTTCACATTACTCAGCTGTGGAAGTCATCATAGTTGGGTAAACTCAGACAGCAGTGAATAGTGAGTCAGAGAGAGTAGGGATGAAAGTACCATTTTTCATTAAAAACAAAAACAAAAAACTGTGTGCATGTGAATGAGTGTGTATGGGTGTTTCCCAATACTGAGTTGTGGCTGGAAGGGCATCCTCTGCATAAAACATATGCTGGAATAGTTGGTGGTTCATTCCGCTGTGTAAATAGAGACTGCAATAGAGACTAAGCCGAAGGAAAATGAATGAATGAATGTTTTAGACAGAAATGTATTTTTGCTGTGCTACTAACACATAAGTCTGGTCTATCAGTATCAGGTGGTATTTTGTAAATGTGGAACAACTTTAAAATAATTTCACTTTAAAGCAAAACTGCACATCGTTAATTTTGACCCAGTCAGATAACCATCAACACAATACAATAATTTACTTTCTGGACAAAATTCTGACCTAACCGTGGGACACAGTCATAAAATCATGTGACATTTGGCAGCTCCGTCAAGGGTTGCATGCTGAATGTGCTGTTATAGCCAATGTTGTCAGGGCTCAGAGAAAATCACTTTGTTATTTTCGTCCCTGCTCTTGTGTGGCAGAAGAGAAAGCAATGTCAAATTTACTGAATCGCTCATAGACGCTGCATAACAAACACATAAGCATAAGCAGTAAATTACTTTTTTTTTGTAATTTGATGCAAAGATGATATAATACATATAACTAGAGCTTTATAAATGTACTTAAAATCAAAATATTAAAAACTTTCAAGGATTTAAGATGCCGATGCCCATTAAACACATCATCATCTTTTTGTAAAAAGGATCAATTATGATCCACTTAGTGCATCCTGGCTAAATGAAAGTGTTTATTTGAAACAAACAAAAAAAATAAATATGTTTTGTAGGGTACTTTGAAGTGCAGTGAAGTGATATAGCCTGCGTACTCAACAAACAGTGTCCATTTAACAACAAGATGCTTTGAGACCCCTATAAAGATCTCATAAGGGCACCTGTGTTCCTCTCTCGCTGCTCATAGTGCATCAGCATATGGCTGCGTGTGGTCTCCCTCTGCCCACTCACCACCGCACAACAACCCAGACTTTATTACAGTAGAAAGCTCAGGCTCATTTAGTGCCAGCCATCCTCCATGCCATCTGCAGAATCCCTGAGCTCACAGCTGGAGTTCAGCTGCTTTCCCGACCTGCCCTTTAGGAGTCCATTAGAGCATCTTCTGGCAGCATCCGCAAACGTGTCTTCCTTTTGGAAACACTTAAGAGCCGGTGTGATTGAGCCGTGTGTGGTTTACTCGTAATGGCCATGATTGATTAAACCCTGCCGATATTCGACAGCTCTTATTATGACTCCAGTCAAGCGTATTTGTTGTGGGCTAATGAAATATTAAGTGTTTTGATTTCATTTCTCTTCTCGTGCGACGTCTCATTTTGTGTCTACGAGGAACAGTCGGTTAAAATGATGAACTAGACGATTTCACACAGACTCTCTTGTGGATATCAAACTCTCAGTCTTTTACATGTTGGTGAATCATTTGTTTAGTTTTAGAGAAGCGGTTAACATAAATTGCAACAAACTTAGAGAGGAATCAACAATCATGTGCATTGCGTGTACGTTGTATATTATAGCCTGAATGGTTATCCACTATAGTTGAAAATTAAATAGCCTAATGATACATTTTTGAGTTTGTAAGATTTATTTAATTACTTATTTATTTTAAAGACAGCACAACTGTTTTTAGCAACAAGTTTTTCTTTTTACTCAGAAGTAAACAAGTATTCTCAATCTCCTCTGACACCTAAAACAAGGGCATTAGTTTAGTGACATCAGGTTGGTGGGGGAGATACAAATAACAAACTTATATGATGCCATATAAAATCTTTTATCGTTATATGATTACACATATCAATTTTAGTATTTGCTTGTCCAACTACATTCTGTCCGGGACTGGTAACAGTTGCTTAAGCTTAGTGCAGTGTAAAAGAAAAAGCACCACACCATGTCCTGGTCCAGCAACATTATTTAAATCAAGCCCCTGTTGTGCTGAATATTGCAGAAAAGCATCAAACATTAATTAATGTGTAATGTCACTTTATGTTTAATGCATGGATGCAAGAGGCAGTGATGGTGAGTGTGCTCCAGTTCTACATGCCGTGTGTTTGCGTTCCAGAATTTCTGGTGTTCATCACTCTCTGTGGACCGTATGGATCCATGCAACTAGAGAGTGGGTTCAACAAGCATGGATCTGTGCACATCCCTCACAATATCTTTCATTTCTGCTCCAGAGGATTGCTGAAACAAAATGATGTCCAAGATAGATGTCTGTAGCGAAAGCAAATGTGACAGGGATGGGGAGTGGGAATGGACACGTACTGCTGATATTGAGGGACATATATTGAGGGATAAAGTGGATTAAATGAGTTGTGGTTTTAAAAAAACTAGTACCAAATCTATCTCTCATGGTTTAATTTTTTTTTAATTTATTGTTTAAATGCATATCTGAATGCACAAATGCAACTGAAATGTGAATTAACTTTATATATATATATATATATATATATATATATATATATATATATATATCAGTTTGAAATCTACAGTGATAGTAATCTTAAAATGCAAGTTTATATGATTTATTTTTAAATCAGAGAGTTTTTTTTGTAAAAATTAAATAAAAAAATAGGTATACAAAAAAAATTATCACCAAAAAATGGTGTAAAAATTAAGATAAAATATATCCAAATTAAGTGATATAAGATTTCGGGACATTGGATTTGATTTCCAACACACTGTAAGATGTCGACCAATCATGACCAATCAGAACAGAGCAGGCTCTTTGAGAGGTGGGATTTAGAGAGACCAAATACTTAAACCATTTCAGACACTTTCTAAAAAGAAATGATTTGCAGTGTTCGAACTATAGCGTAGCCTTCGGATGAGCCCACTTTTTTTGTCGCTTTGATCTTGAGAGTCCTAGTAGGCTATATAAGACATAGGATCCCTGTCCTTAAACAGCAATATTCATTCATTCATTCATTCATTCATTCATTCATTCATTCATTTTTTTCGGCTTAGTCCCTTTATTAATCAGGGGTCGCCACAGCGGAATGAACCGCCAACTTATCCAGCATATGTTTGTACGCAGCAAATGCCCTTCCAGCTGCAACCCATCACTGGGAAACATCCATACACACTCATTCACACTCATACACTATGGCCAATTTAGTTTATTCAATTCACCTATAGCGCATGTCTTTGGACTTGTGGGGGAAACCGGAGCACCCGGAGGAAACCCACGCAAACACGTGGAGAACATGCAAACTCCACACAGGATTGCCAACTGACCCAGCCGAGGCTCGAACCAGCGACCTTCTTGCTGTGAGGCGATCGTTCTACCCACTGCGCCACCATGATGCCCCTAAACAGCAATATATAAACAAAAAAAATCGATAAATATAAAACAATTATTTATATAATTGTAACTAATATTACAAAGAAATTCGGTTTACTTTCTTGCTAAAAAGCGCTTGTTTTTCCATCAATAACTATAAAAATATCTTTTGAGGGATTTATTTTTACATGCACAAACAACAGCAGCCTGAACAACAGAACATCGTTGTCTAATTTTACCTGCAGTGCTTCTGTGAGAGGAATACATTCATTTATATATAATTAACAAACACGAATATGTTTTTTCAGGTTTTTTATTTTTAATAAATTTGCAACAATTTCAAAAAATATTTTTTCACATTGTCATTATGGGGTATTGTGTGTAGAATTTTGAGGAAATAAATGAATTTAATCCATTTTGGAATAAGGCTGTAACATAAAAAAATGTGGAAAAAGTGAAGCGCTATGAATACTTTCCGGATGCACTGTATATTATGAGTGAATCTACATGTTTTTTGACCTTGGATGGATGCAAACATATTGTGTGACCAAAGCAACCTTTTAAATAACATAATAGGGGTGCATTAACATCTGGAATGTTAATGGAATGTCTAAATACCAAGGTTTAAACTTATGACACTTATTATGATATGATAAACGTATTGCCTTTGTAAAAACATTTTTAAATTGTTTCATTCTTCCCTTTAACATCTAGTGTACAGTGTGGGACTGGGACTCGAACGGAAAGCACGATTTTATAGGGGAATTTCAAGCTACATTCAAAGAGATGCGATCAGCGATGGATGGAAAACAGGTATCAGTTTTAAACTTGTCATGAAAAAATATATATTTATTAGCTCCTTCACGTCCAGCTCTTCAAGCCAAGCAGCTTTCTAAATCCAACTGACTTTATTTGACAAGCTCTCTGAATTATTGGGATCAGGTTAAGCTAATGATGTGTAGCAACTAGTTCAAAGAGTAATCAGCAGAAGAGAAACACGAAAGAGAAATGAGGTTACGTGAGGAGATATTCATGTGGGTCACAGTCAGTTTAGCTTTCATTAGCTTTTTTAACGGAGACAGACAGACAGACAGACAGACAGACAGACAGACAGACAGACAGACA
>CAIGQW010055978.1:5653389-5672223 GCA_903798125.1 Danio choprae | reverse complement strand
GGAGAACATGCAAACTCCACACAGAAACGCCAACTGACCCAGCCGAGGCTCGAACCAGCGACCTTCTTGCTGTGAGGCGAACGTGCTACCCACTGCGCCACTGTGAGGCTTAAAAAAAAAATATATATATATATATATATATATATACATAGTAAAATATGTTCTCAATGTTTACAGTACGTGTTCAGAATTGTTTGATATTTAATGGGATAGATCATCCAAAAAATTCTGTCATAATTTACTCACCCTGTATACTTGTCCTAATTGTGTTTTTTCCCCTGTTGAACACAAAGGAAGACATTTTGAAGAATGTTGGAAAGAATGTTTTCCTACTATGGTGGTCAACGAGCACATCAGCTACCAACATTCTTCAAATTATCTTCTTTTGTGTTCAACAAAAGAAGAAAAAATGCTTAAAAGTTTAAAACTACTCAAGAGTGAGTAAATAGTAAGTCAGGTTATATTTTGGGGTGAACTATCCCTTTAATGTCTTTACATGCTATGCCTAGATATGTAAATCTTGTTGAACACAAAAGAAGAAATTTTGAAGAATGTTGGAAACTGGTACACATGGTATTTTTTTCCTACTATGGAAGTCAATGGCTACCAGCTACCAACATTCTTCAAATATCTTCTTTTGAGTTCAACAGAAAAAAAAAAAAAACCCTCAAAGGTTTGAAACTATACAAGAGTGAGTAAATAGTGAGTCAATTTTCATTGTGGGGTGAACTATCCCTTTAATGTCTTTACATGCTCTGTCTAGGTATGTAAACTTGAAGAAGTAATTACTAATATTATATAAAAAAAATCTTGTTAAACAAAAAAAAGATATTTTGAAGAATGTTGGAAACTGGCACCCATACTAATTGGTTTGCTACTACAGAAGTCAATGGCTAACAGCTACCAACATTCTTCAAAACATCTTCTTCTGTGCTCAACAGAAGAAAAAAAAAACAAAAAAACTCAAAGGTTTGAAACTATACAAGAGTGAGTAAATAGTAAGTCCATTTTCATTTTGGGGTGAACTATCCCTTTAATGTCTTTACATACTATGTCTAGATATGTAAAACTTGAAGTAATTATTAATATTAATGTTACTGTACGTTTTCACCACCAGAGCACTTTTAACTATAGTCTCCATAAAGACTGCGTGAGAGCTCTGAAAGCCTGCAGATCTTCCACAACTAATCCTGTAAATGTTGTAGAGCAGGAATCTGGTTTTACGGTGAGTGAAGGAGAGAAACTGAGGCAGACATTAACATACCGTGAGTTCTGTGGAATCAAACTAATTGAGTTGTGCTGAAGCGAGCCGGTCCTCAGGAGAGATTACCGCTTTGTATAAATTACCGCTATCCCAGGGAAACCTTCAATGTAATTATTCTGTACCTGGCAGCAGGGGCACCGCTGGCCGGCATGGGCCCTATGACAACGGCTTTGAGTGGTGTCACGGACTTTAAGTTGGGGGGGCAGCGGTGTGGGGGGGTATGGGAGGATCGTGTCACGGACGTTCAGTGAATAATGTCAGAGGACTCCTAATTGCCGTGGGCCCTTAGAATCGTCCTACCTGGCCCTCAGAATCGGTGCCCCTGCCTGGCATACTTACCAGATGCTGCTTTTCAGGAGAATTTCAAACACATTTTAGTTGTTTTTTTTGGGGGGGAGGAGGGTGGGGGGGGGGGGCGAGACTGTCTGCTGACATTTGCTCATGACATTTACTCCACTGCCTGTAAACTCACGCAGCAGGAGCGCATTCTGCATCGCCGCTTAGTTTTTGGACTCAAGGTGAGTGTCAAAGATGGCTAGAATTTGAATAAAATCCATTTAAAATACCTTATTGAATATTTTGGTTTCTTTATCAGGGCATGAAATACAACTATGTGGTCCTTGGCAGGTCTTAAAATTTTTCATGATAAAACCTCAGATTAACAACATCTTTGAGCATGTATTTACACAGTCGTCAACTGTAATATGAACTGTAGGAGAATTATATAGAATGTTACTGTATTTTAAAGTTGCATTGTGAAAATGATTGTATATTTTACAGTAAAGATATGAAATACTGTAAATACATATGCAGCAAGATAAATGGTGCTGTAAATGTAAATACAGTATTTTTCCTGTAATTGATTTACAGTAAATTACTGGGGAACTGCTGTAGATGTGTATTCAACAAAAATAAAGCCAAGATAAATAACTAAATATTTCTCACACCAGTGTTTTGTATTGATGAAACAATTTTGATTATCAGATTTTTGTCATTTGTAATAAAAATCTTAAATTCACTGTCACTAATGGTTGCACTGCTGGCCTTCATGAGAGTTGGACTGGGCTGCTTCAGTCAGGTGTCCCCCATCTGTGTACTGAACTCCTGTGTGAAACGTTACTGACAGCTGAAGTTTATTTTCTTCCTCGTGTCACCTGAGTGCAGGAATGAGAATCAATCCTCTCCAGCTGTCTGAAGTCCTGCTGTTGTTCCTGATTTTCTAATTAGGGTGATCTGATTGTAATTGGCTATTGTAATACAGTTGATTAGAATTTTTGTTTGTGATACAGACACAACTGATTGCGTATTTATGTTTAGATAATGTCTTTTAAAACTGCTTCTTAAACTAATGGAGTTTTTGCATCTTTTTAAAGTCAGCACGAAATGAAAGTTACAATAGTTTTGTCTTTCCTTTGTTTTTCCACAGTTAGAGTCACCCATTGGACAGTTCATTAATGCAAATGTATAATCAGCCAATCACATACCAGCAGCTCAACGCATTTAGGCAAGTAAACATGGTAAAGATGATCTGCTAAAGTTCAAACTGTGGATCAGAAGGGGGAAGAAAAGTGACTTTAAACGTGACATAGTTAACGTTAGCCTAGTCTAAGGTCCTGTTTACACTAGCACATTGCTAGATGCATTTAAAATGGCATTTTAGAACAGAAATGATCCAGACTGATGTTTCATTAATTTCAGTAAATGATCTCCATCCACACTTTACAGCCTAAAACAGATAAGTGACACTTGCAGTCTACCATTTATGTTTAGTTTAAGAATAAAAGGAAAGAAATGGTGCTACACTGCACTGCTTTTCAATTTAATATTTGTGAGTTTTTATTACAAATTGCTTGTATTTTGTTTACAATAAATACATTTCTCACACCAGTCATTTGTGCTTTAATTAAACACATTTGATAATCAGATTTTTGTCAAAGCTTAATTGTGATTTTTTGCTCATATGAGAGTAATGGTTATATGAGAGGGGCTTGATGAATCAGGAAATGATAGGCAACAGTCCAGAAGACCAATCAGAGAGTGATTGTGGATAGCCACACCTCCGTTATCAAAAGTTTACATTTCATTCTGTCTGAAACTGAACACCAGCATTTACAAACTAATAGAGGATTAAAAAAATTCAGGGGTCTAATATACCAGAGGAGTGTGGACACCAGGCGTAACTGTAACAAAACATGCATTTTAAATCCAAAAGGCATTAATGTAAATGGTACCCGTGTATTGCAGTAATTGCTGTTCTACTGGAAGATTCACATGCAACCATCTCTAGGTTTTAGGAAGAATGGACAGGAAAAAAAAGAGTAAATATCCAGTGAGTGATTCACAGATCAGAGGTGAAGCGCCAGACTGTGTCAACTGATAGGATGTAAACAGTAACTAAAATAAATACCTGTTACAAGCGTGGACCGCAGAAGAACATCTCTGAACAAAACAACTCAATAAACCTTGAAGCAGAAGAGCTACAGCAGCAGCAGAAGAGCACACCGGTGACACTCCTATCAGATAAAAACACAAACCATGGCTACAATTGATGCGGGTCACCAAAATTGGATCAAAAAGTTTGCATGTATCTATGAGTCTCAATTTTAGCTGTGGTGTTTAGTTAGTAGGGTCAGAATTTATCTTAAAATATCTTATTTTGTGTTTAACAACAACAACACCAACAAAGAAACGCATAATGGTTTGGAACCACTTCAGGGAGACTAAATAGTGCATACATGTCAACAGTGGGATGTAAAAACACGGTTCGATTACTTTTGTTACTGTTTATGCTCATTTAAGACAAAATGATTTGTGTTTAAAATAAAACATGTCGTACAGAAGCTGATCTGGGAACAGTGTCTTTATATGGAGCACGTCCGTCAGTCAGCACAGTTAAGGCTGAGTTACATGACTGATATAGAGGTTGCGGAACAGCGACGGTCGACGCATAGCTTTATTGAAAAGGGAGTGAATGCAGCCATTTTAATTCTCTTGAACAGCTCTTGCAATTATATCGCATTTGAGATCGGCTCTTTGATGCTACTTCCATTTTTCATTGAAATATTAAAAATACGGGAGAAATATGGGAAAATACTTAAACGGGATGATATGGTAAAATATGGGAGAATCCCGGCAAAAACTGGAGGGTTGACAGATATGAAATAGTGTAAATCTCTCTTTTAGTATACTGCTACTGTACATATTGCAATATAATATAGTCACACAATAACACTGATGATTTCCATCCTTTATATAATAACAAAAGGAGGTAATAGCCTGTAAAGTGAAAAAAATGTTGCTGATAAGGTTTCTTTAGTAATTCTGCAATTCTACAGGCTGAAGGACTGTATAAACACCACCTAACAATATCACAAAGCACAACTCATCTCTGATTTCTTGAACATCACAATGAGTTTACTAAACTTAGATGGCCTTCACTGTCATTAGATCTCAATGTAGTAAAACATCTTTAAAAAGACATAACGACCAGACTGAATGGATGATGGACTGAACAGATTAAATAATTTAAGATAAATACGATTTCATGGTCACTTTAAATCTTGTTGAGCTTCAATATGTGCTCAATAACCATGAATGGAATGCAAAGCTGCTGTTTTTCCAGCTCACTCTAACTGTAGCCCAATGCTGCAGTTTGCAAATGACAGATCCTCTATACCCAGAAACCCCCCAGCTTCTTCTGGATGGCTGATTTCACGCTCTTTGACCAGTTCCCATGGCAACATTTCAAGTAAAAACATTGGAAAATTTAACTTTTTTTTTGATCCTCGGAGGATCCATGTCCTACCTTCCTTTGATCTGCCGTCACGCTGATTGTACAGATACAGTGTAGCATATAAACCAGAACCTGACAAAGAATAGCGCAGTTTATGTGCCTGGATTTCATATAAATCTAGGGTTCACTGATAGAAAGAGTATGGGGTTCTTCAACAGAGCTTACATCAAGATCCAGGTTTTACATTCGATACAAAACAGAAAGGCTAGAGAGTCAAATATTATTGGTTGATTATTAGTAATATAATTAGTGCCTGCCTTGTTTCAGTAGTAAAAAGTGTTTTTACGTGGATTTTTCCAAGAGACATTGTAAACAACTCTCTGTTAAAGTATTATAAATCATGAATCATTCCAAGGGGTTCAGTGGTTTATCACTGTTGACTCACAGCAAGGAGGTCGCTGGTTCAAGTCCCGGCGAGGTGGAGTTTGCATGTTCTCCATGTTCATGTTGGTTTCCTCCGGGTACTCTGGTTTCCCCCACAGTCCAAAGACTTGAATAAACTAAATTGGCCGCGGGCCTCAGGGTAGCGCAGTGGATAGCATGTTCGCCTCACAGCAAGAAGGTTGCTGGTTCGAGCCTCGGCTGGGTCAGTTGGCATTTCTTTGTGGAGTTTGCCTGTTCTCCCCGTGTTGGCGTGGGTTTCCTCCGGGTGCTCCGTTTTCCCCCACAAGTCCAAAGACATGCGGTACAGGTGAATTGGGTAAGCTAAATTGTCCGTAGTGTATGAGTGTGAATGGGTGTGTATGGATGTTTCCCGGAGATGGGTTGCAGCTGGAAGGGCATTCGCTGCGTAAAACATATGCTGGATAAGTTGGCGGTTCATTCTGCTGTGGCGACCCCAGATTGATAAAGGGACTAAGCTGAAATGAAAATGAATGAATAAATTGGCCGTAGTGTATGGTTGCGTGTGTGAATGAGTGTGTATGGGTTATTCCCAGTACTGGGTTGTGGCTGGAAGGGCATCTGCTGTGTAAAACATATGTTGGCGATTCATTCTGCTGTGGCGACCCCTGATGAATAGAGAGACTAAGCCGAAGGAAAATGGATGAATGAATGAATGTATGAATCATTCCAAAATGCAAAGGTCGATCACAAAATTACAAACTATGATTTTAATCAAAGAAATATACAAAGAACAGGCAAATGTTCAACGCATGTGTACTTAACAGCATTAATGACTGAAAGAACTACAATCCCACAAAGCATTGTGAACTAAAAAAGACTAGGAAATAAAAACTATTCAAAAGTTATTAGTTGTGTGTACAGAATAATACATTTCATTCTTTTTCCGTTGTTTGCAAAATAATCAAGTTTCAATGTGTTTTAGCAGAAGGGGGTGGAGCTTAGGATGTCTCATTTGCTTGCTGCACTCTGATTGGTGGAATTTTCTGTACATGGATAGTTTACAGTAGTCTCAAATTTGTATATTGTTTTAAAGGTGAGTTTTTCATTTCAGGGATGGTATTGTCTCTTTTATTAATTTTATGACATAGAAAATGCTGTGAAAAACATTTTGTTTTCTTCAAAAATTTATTTTTCATTTTGTTTGAATAATTGTACAGGGCTGTACGAGATGTGTGTGTAAAATTATTTCTACATAGGCACATTTTTCCCAGTATTTAAGGTCTGAAAACATGGAACATTATATACTGACCTAATGCCATTTCCAGCAAACTAATGTTGTAACTTAAAAAAAAAAAACATTCTGTAAAAAAATGACAATAAATACATTTCGAAGACATATCACTAGTTTATGAAACAAAAATTATACATTAACACAATTATTAATGGAAGATCCACAGAACCAACAATAGTTTTGAAATAATCTATTAATTTTTCTTCCAGATCTTTATGTATGCTTCATTCTAATATTGATTTTCTCTGCTGTTCGTGAACCAATGAGACATGTGACCCATTTCCCGGTCACGACGATGCACTGGTGTAACCAAGCCGAGCTTTAAATAATGCAGCCGGCGAAGTGCTCTACTAAAGCTCGGCCATGTTTCTACCTCTACAAGAGCTTATATTTACATATTCCTCTAAAATGAACATCTTTTTGAATAATGAATGCAAATGAGACCCAGTCGACTGAGTGTGTTTGGATCAGTGGAGGAATTTTTCATGTCTCTGTGTGCTTTCACAACCTTTCTTTCTCTATTTCTCACATGTTATGAGTGTGTATGTGTGTGTGTGTGTGTGTGTGTGTGTGTGTGTGTGTGTGTGTGTGTTGTGCTACACAGTGAAGAGTGTTGTTTAAAGAGGAGAAGAGGTGTTTTACCCAATTATTAAATATATAATGAAATATCTAGGATGCTGTCAAAAGATGTTTTCGTATATATACAGAAGTGTTGTCTATAGTCTGGTCTAATTGCCAGTGTATTCCATTGAAGTGGCGTGGCAATAACTCCTTCAAACAATCTCTTGTGAGAAAGTGCTTTTAGCATACTTTTAATGTATTTATTATGGAAAAAGAAAGCATACTTGAAAAGAATGTACCATAACACTTCATTTTATAGTGTCAGTGTTTTAGTGCAATGACATTTAAGTACTTAGTAACATTCAAAAGAGTTAGTTTACTGCTTATATTTATGATTAAAGTTATTATGATGAGCTGCTCTTCAGCGTATCGCTGTTAAACAGTGACACTCATATTAAACAGAGGTTTTTGAACAGTACATTGGCATTCTACCACTATTACCTGTCTGATATGCTGAATAGGTAATACAAACAGAAATATTATGACTTTGTGTCCTTCACTTTTTATCCTTGGCTTTGCATAAAGTGATATAGAAATGAAGGTAAAAAAATAAAGATAAAAAAATTTATGTAAATAAACAAATGAATAAAAATTCAACTTTGTAACAAGGCAAATGTAAAATAAAGTGTCGCCAGATTAACTGCAAAATAAATGTGATGCTTTTAGACTCTTAATTACATGCTAATTGCAGTTAAATGAAAATGTTTTGGTCCAAGTTTATGTGAACAACAGTTAACACTTAAGGAATCATTTGGCAAGCAGTCAAAACATGTTTGCATATACTTTAACTTTGCATTTCCCTAAAAAAATTGCATTCTGATTCAACAACCAATCAGAATCAAGCTTTAAAAGCCCAGTACTGTAAATGCCAATAAAGAACGGTGAACGTCATTCATGCTAGTTTGTTTAGTGTTTTCCTTGTGTCATCTCTCATCAAGCTCACGCAGAAGGAAGTTTGTCTGATTCAGCATGTAGAATCGCAACTGCAAAAGACAGAGCTCTGATTGGCTGTTCAGCTACGAATCAGAGCACGAGAACAAAAACTGAACTGACAAAACTAAGCAAATGAAGCAATACAAGAGGGAACACAAAGAAGCCAGCTATTTGTTGCATTTCTTAAATTTTTGCAAACGATATGGATTATCAGACATATTTCCCCAAGCGACTCCATCTTTGGTGAGCAAAAAGTATTGTAAAAATGGTACATAATAGTGATGCGTCGTTCCTGAACTCTTTGTTTATTTTGAAAGAATCTTTTATGTGACTCCAGAATGATAAGTCCTCTAAGGCAGTGGTTCTCAACCACCGGGCTGCAGACCGGTACCGGTCCGTGGATCAATTGCTACCGGGCCGCACAAGAAATCACTAATTATTTCCATTTTATTTATTATAAAATAAAAAAGCAGCAAAATGAGTAAGACCCACAAGCAGCAAAATGAGTAGGAAACAGACGTCTTTGGAAAGTTTCTTTGCTAAGGGGAAAAGGCCCAGTGAAGGACCTGCGAACTGCCAAGGAATAGATCCACAACCTATTTGTCAACAAATCAGGTGAATCCACCATATTTGTGCAAGAAGATCAACTGCTGGAGATCGCAAATGACGGCGGCCTTTTAGGGGTCGTTTGCATATCGTATCTTTTCTAGTGTTCGCGCAAGTTCGTTATTTCAAATGGAGGTGTGCGGCTTGACGCGCTCGCGCCTTCCAGACGCACCCAGTTGAATGAATGCCACGAGCGCACCGCAAGTCATGTGACAAGAACTGACCAATCGATCAGCTTGTATGGAATATACACATTTCGGTAGACTAATTATCTCAGACAAACACAGGACACCCGAACACTGAAGTGCTTTGTAATTTTCTTGATAAGTAAAACTTGTTTCAGAGTGACAGCAATGTTTTGTCAGCTTGTCATCCTCTGAGGTGGATGACGGAAACGGTTGATGGTCGCCTAGCAACCTACGAACCACCACGCCCCACACCCCCAGCCACTCTACCACGCCCCCCAGTTCGCGATAAAATTGTCAAGCGTTAACCGGTCCGCAGTGATAAAAAGGTTGGGGACCACTGCTCTAAGGGAGTGATTGGTTCATGCGCACATTTGTGGAGGTGGGGTAGAAGATTAGTTCCTTTTTTGAGTCATCTATTGGGTTTGAGTTGTAGTGAAAGACAGAAGCCAATCATTTGCAGTTAGAGCTGGAAAAAAGATTTGATCCGCTCACCTCCCGAGTCCTCAGTTTGGATTCATCCCTTTACATGCTGTCACGTGATGAACCAATGACCCAAAAACCTGAAGACTCAAAAGGTGAACTAATCATGGGTGTTTCTGGCTCAGACTGTGTGCTTTGGTTAAGCTTACATGGGAATGTCAGTGTCACGGGAACGAATGATTCAAATTTGAAGACATGTCAGAAGAGGTAGATCTGAGCTAATCATAGACAAAAGACCCAGTTAGATGAGTTTGGAAGCAACTCGCAATATTTGAATAATATTTTGGCAAATTAAATTAAATGACTCGAAAAAAAGATTTGTTCATCTTGATGAATAAGACTCAAAGGTCTGAGTCAGTAAAATGATCCAAACTTCCAATCACTAGTTCTGGTTTACCTTTGTGGAATGATAATATAGGCTACTGCAACCTGAGAGTATAGAAAGATATATCCTCTCATGTACATAATGTATGTTCTTGTTTCAATTGGTTGTCTTTTTGGTCTAGACGGGAACAGAAGCAGTCGACGTGTGGCAACAACAGTTTTCATGACCTCTATTTTTCATTGGCCTGGGCTTAAAAAATGTAAGATCTGTCATAAATTTCTCACCCTCATGACTTTCCAAAACAACATGACTTTCTTCTGTAGAGCATGAAAATAATGTTTCAAAGGTGAGGTGAGCTTGCAGGAGTTTTGTAAAATGAAAACTGCAAAAACAGGTTCACTTTCACTTGACTAATGTTCCAGCATGCTGTTTTTAGACACAAGGTTACATCATGTGTGGTGATGAACACAGGAAGTCCAGGTTGTTGACCTCACAGTTCTATCAGGCGTTCTGCTGAGAGCACAATAGATCAAGTCTGCAAACTGCAGATATGAGCATTTTTATCCACTCACAATATCAAAACCAGATCACTTTCCACAGCAGATCGACTGTAAGGCCTTATTTAGATTAAACGAAACTCTGTCACTCAAAGGTGATGACTCTACAAACAACCATGCAGATTGATTCTAAAATCAAGACGTGCTTTCATTAGTTTTTATTCATCTGTCCTTACATGAGCTGTCAATGAGAAATGGTCTAATTAGAAAAACAAAAATCAGCCTAAATGTCATTTTAATATAGTATTTACATTTATTAATATATACATATTAATTACATATTAATACATTTTATATAGTATTCAGTATTACGTTTAAATTAGTTGTAACACTTTATTTTGACGGTCCATTTGAGTATTAGTACACTGCTTAATATCTGTTAATGCTGCTCCTTCAACAAACATTTAACTGACTATAAGAATCTTTGCAAGTACATGTCAACTTACACTAAGGGTGTACTCTCACTAGGCACGGTTGCCTTGAACCGTGCCGAAGTGTGGTTGTTCCCCTCCTCTCTCCCCCGATGGCCTGCACTCACATTGCATCCGAGCCGGAGCACCCTGACGTCATTGATGATGCACTGTTCAGTTGCTCAGTTGCTCTTGCGCAGCACAGTGGAGATAGCTTTAGTTATATCGTTTTGCATTATTTTGAGTCGTTTGGGATGCAGTGACACGCAGTCAAATATTTTGCTGAACAGATCCACAATTTTTGACACTCATAAATTATCATAAAAGCCCTCCTGCTGCAGGTATTAGGAGGTTTGCTGAAGGTGCAGCTGACGTGCAGCAAGGAGTTTGCATCTTTAATAAACTATGACAGTTCGCGTTCATTGAAAAGTAAGAATGATTAATAAATCCATATGAAACAGTCCCTTAAAAGTGACGTCGCGTCTTCAGTTTCGGGCTCAGGCGTGCTTTGAACTTGTAACCCCGCCGGTCCTACACCACCCAACCCGCTCCCAACCCGCTCCGGCTGGGATCGAACCAGCGACCTTCCGCATGGGAGTCGGCTGCTCTAGCAAGGAGGCTAAAAACCATGGCCTCTAGCATCTGTCGCTAGAGCACCTTTAGAGGTCAGAGGAGTGAGGTTTACCTGCACAGCACTTACTAGCTGGCCACCGTTACACACTCACACTACACACACTACTTGGCCTGAGCCCAATCGAACCGCGCTCTGGCACACCTCTTCCAACCGGGCCAGGGCCAGCCAACTGAACCGCGCCTGGGCCCGATTTGGAGCACTCACACTTGTCAAACGAACTGGGAAATGAGCCTGGGCACGGTTCGGATAGCATAGTGTGAGTACGCCCTAACCCTAACCCCAACCTAACAGTCTACTTACAATCTAATGAGAATTAGTTGGCATGTAGATGCAATGTAACTTACATTCAACAAACGGACCATCAAAATAGAGTGACCAAATTATTTTTCTTTTTTCATATTTTCCATATTTAATTTAATTGAAAAGTTTGTAATTGTGCTACAAATTTATTTTAGTTGTAGTTGATTTAATTAAAATATATTAGACTTTTTTGCAAAATGTTTTTAAAGTCCCCATAAATCAAAATAAACTTTTTTAGAGGTTAGTATCAGTTTGCTAGTCTTAAAGATGTGTATACGTGCTTCAAAACAGTGACAGAATTTGCATTAAGAAGATATAAACATCCAAAGCTTGCAGTTTGTCACATCCGCCTAAATGGACCCTTTGTTTTTGACGTCACCTCATACTTTCTTATCAAATCCTCTGACCAATCAAATGCTCTCTAGTATCTGACATGTCCAGCCCCTTTAAAGGTGCTACTGCTAAATGCGATTGAGCTCAACCACTCTCACTGGCAGAGCTGTAATAAAACAAAATGCCATTGGCTGTTAGTAAATGGGGGAGGGGCTACTCTATGTCCCACCCGATCTTCATGTTTCAGTTCAAAGTATGTCACACATCAAACAATAATTCACATTTAACTGGACCTTTAACCATATTTTTGTTTAGCTGCCAATCCATCCAATCTCAGATGAATAAAATAAAAGAGTGCCCAGTTTCAGGTGAATATCCAGTGTAGACTAATGTCAAGCAGAAGTTGACAGAAGACAGAACACAGACGGTGTTTATTTGAGAAACTTTGAAGTCCAGTCTGTTAATCACCAGCAGCTGTTTATGCAGAGATTATTTTTCATAAACACCTAAATGGTGGCATTTCTGAAGACCATTTGAAAAGCAGCCCACCTTCCTCTGTTTTCTGATGCATTAGCCAAACACAAAGAATTGCTCACCAAAGTAACATGCAAACATTGGCTCATTTACACTACTTTGTTTGGCCAGTTTCCAGTGCAGGAGAATCAAGTGCAGAATACTAATGTTTAAATTAAACCTATTTCAGTCAGAAATGAAAAATATTCATTAAAAAGCATCCTTCTGAAAAGACTAGTATTAATTTTTATTTTACTTTAGTTTTTTTGTGCATAGTTATTACTTTGTGTGATGACATGTATTTAATTGGCTGTTATTCGAGTCAAATTATTTCCCATGCAAATGTGCTGCTTTTGTTCCTTGTATTATTATTCCACTGCCTCATTTTCAACTAAATCAATTTCTTCAAATCAATATTTCATGTCTGTCCATTAATTTGTTTGTTAAGTAGCCATGTAATTAGCAGAATTCTGTACTGTCTGCTATGAATCATCACAAGATAAACTGCTTACAAATGGCACAAGTCCTGATAACTCTGGGCTTATTTAGCAATTGTTATTGTGTATTATATTTTATTTATTAACATTTTTATCTTTTTATTTTATTTTGTCTAGCAAAAAATCTAATTAAGATATAATTAAGAGAAAAATATAAAAATATAGGCAATTAAAGAAAGTGACAGCATAACGTAATGCTGCTGACTGTACATTATGACTTACATAATTAACAAGTCAATGTGAATTAAACACAGCAAAACTTGAATAAATAAATCTGTCTTTCAGATGAGACGTTAAACCGAAGTCCCGACTCTCTGTGGTCATTAAAAATCCCAAATTTGCCCACTGGCCTCTGTCCATCATGGCCTTCTAACCATCCCCATATCATAATTGGCTTCATCACTCTGTCTCCTCTCCGCCAATCAGCTGGTGTGTGGTGTGCTGCACACTGGTGGTGGATGAGGAGATTCCCCCCAAAAATGTGTAAAGTGCTGAGTGTCCAGAAAAGTGCTATATAAATGTAAGGAATTATTATTATTATTATTATTATAAATAGACAAATATATGAATTAATGCAGTGGTTCTCAAACCTTTTCAGCAGAGGGCCCCTTTGTGTAGGGCGAATCCTTTTGGGCCCCTTTCTTTTCATGCTTAGTTCTACTATATTAACCCTCTCAACTAAGAGTCGAACTTTATCCAAGGATTTATCAGTTTTAAAGAGTTTTGTCATTCATAAGCATGTTCATGACTGTGAACTATCAACACTACAATGCAGGCTGTAGTGTCTCAGTGTATTGAAGTGTTGTTTTTTTATATTCCTTTTTTTTTGTGCACATCATAATTTACTCAGGTCGACAATCTGGATTTACAGTACACTGATAAAAAAAATTATTTCCTAAATGCATTCTAGAACGGTATTTAAGTTAAGAGGCAAAGGGGGCCACATTTAGACTACTTAAAATGCAAAGAGCCACAAGTTTTACTTAGCATAATTTTAGCAGTTTTGCTGACTTTAAAATGTTCATTACCAACTTTTTCTATTTAAAACTAAATTAACATTACATTTGAATTAGTCAAATATTAAAAATGTGGGGGAAAAGCAGTATAACATCTTGAAAATAAATGCATCTATACTCAGAGTATTAAACTGAGCAGATATGCTGAGCACCATTAAATATAGGGCACTATTAAATTTGAATATTTAATAATTCATTAGCCCTATAATAAAACACAAGCGGATACATTATTTTTATTGGCTATAGTGATTTTACTCAGGAGGAATACAAAATGTTTTTTTTTAATCATCCAGTTATTAAACAATGTTAGTAAGAGGTCCATTGCAGAAGTCATCCAGCTTTCATTATGTTAACAGGAGTGCAAAGTCCGTGAACTCACTGATGTGATGACGGCTCCATTCATTGTTATTGCAGTACTTTTTGTCATGCTGCAAAGAGGACCGTTTGATATTTACACAAAGTGCTTATTATAATAAAGAAATACATTAACCATCAGAATGACCCGGGACACAAAATGAATCCAGGTGGACCTGTTGATTACCTCTCATCTAAAATTTCTTTGCGGCCCCCCTAGTGCCATCTGGCCCAGTTTAAGAAACCACTAAATTAATGGATGAATGGACTAATGAATGAATGGACGAATGAATAAATGGACGAATGAATAAATGAACAAATGAATGAATGGAGGAATGAAGGAATGAATTAATTAATGAACGGACAAACGAACGGACGGAGGGACGAATGAATGAATGCAAAAAATATATTGTTTGCGTTTAGATGAAGCATATCTCCAGTTGAGATGCAGCTCATGTGTTCAGGTTTACAGCTTGTGAGTCCTCTAAATGTTCAGTCTGTTTGAGCTGTAAAAACACTGAATTGAACACTCAGTTTACAGGCTCTCAGGTCTCCTAATTCCTGACCTAATGTCTTTTTCTTCATCTGAAGGCAGCCAATAGAGTCCTTCTAACACACAGATCAGCTTATGGGCACAGAATGCTGATTCACAGATTTGCTGCCTCCCAATAGGGTGCTTATGTAAATAAGGGCTGCTAGGATAAATATTGAAGGAATGGATCATGGTCTCTCTTAGGTCCTTGAGCAGAGGTCATGTGACCTGCAGAAGTGCAAGGACTAAGAAAAAAAACATTCACTTGATCCCTTGACATACTCTATAACTATAAAGATTCTGCAAGTTTCAGAACTCAAAACTTTCTTGTTAGTCTAAAAACAGCTGACACTGAAGGTTGTGAAACGTTATTATGTAATAGAGTGGCTAAACTCCGCCTCTATGTATAAACGACTATGTATAAGTGTGGCTAATCTTCACCTCCTCAAAAGAGCAACATCGACGCCTACTTCTACTGCACTGTCTAATTAGCTCCGCCCGCCAATTTGTATAATTTATAAAAGATTACTTTGTTTATGCAACAGTGTGGCTAAACACCACCTTCACAGAAAAGCAACACCTGCTTCAATATCACTGCCTTATAAGCCCCACCCACTGATTAGCATATTTAGAAGGTAAACAACTGCCTCCACAGAAGATCAATGCCTACTTCTACAGGACTGCTTACTTAGCTTTTTTTATGCAATAGTGTGGCTAAGCCCTGCCTCCAGAGAAGAGCAACATCCACTTCTACATCACTGCTTCATAGGCTCCACCATGTGATTTGCATATGCAGAAGTTAAAAACTGCCTCCATAGAAGATCACTGCCTACTTCTACAGAACTGCCTATTTAGCTCCGCCCACCAATTAGTACAATTTATAAAAAGCTACTTTATGCAATAGTGTGCCTAAACTCCGCCTCCACAGAAGAGCAACACCTGCTTTAATATCACTGTCTTATAAGCCCCACCCACTGATTAGCATATGTAGAAGGTAAATAACTCCTTCTACAGCACTGCCTTTTTAGCTCCACCAATTATTACTAATTTATTGGTAAAAAAAATAGTAAAAAATAGTTTTTATTTTATTTTATAAAACTATGAGTTTAAAAGAAATGAGGTTAAAGCCTGCCTCTACAGAAAAGCTACGTCACAGCCTCATAAGCCCCACCGACTGATTTGTATGTATAAGTAAAAATGAATAAAATAAATGACTGTAATAGTGTGGCTAAACTCCGCCCCCACAGAAGATTAAAGTCTGCTTCTACATCACTGCCTCATTAGCCCCACCCACTCATTTGCATATTCAGAAGGTACTTTAGAGGTACTTACTAACTGAAAATTGGCATCCTATGCCATGATTTCGACTTTTTAATCTCAATTTAGATTTTTTTAAGTCAATGTTGAGTTGGTAAATCATAATTTCAACTTTTTAAGTTATATACATACATAATTTTCCTATAATAATTATGACATGCAAAGTGAAAGTTTTAAATGAGTTGAGTTACTTTTGTTGAACACGCTGCACTTTTGAAACAGATATATTATCAATTCTTTACACCACCTATGTGTGACCGAATGAATATTTATGACTCCTTACATATTAATGTGCTTTCTTTGTGTCTTGAGAGGCACATCACAGATCCCTTTCAACATCACAATCCTGAAATACTAATCTCAGTCAATAACACAGCGTGGAGGTGTTGTAGAATATAAATCCTCTCATTGCACTGTGATTTCCAGCTGACTTGGCCGGACTCTGGGCTCTTCTAAAAGAGACACACACACAGATTACAGAAACACACCTAGCTATTGTTGAAACTCTGTCTGGGTGTTTGGGAAAGAAAGGCTTAAGACAGGTGCATGGGGCAGATAAAATGTGATAGACATTTGTCCTTGGTTTTCAAGTTCTCAAAAGATATTAGAAAGAAAACCAATATGATTGAGAGAAAAATGTCAGCATTAAGAGGAGCTACAAAAAGAGAAGTGAGGTGAATGAAGTCTTTTGAAGATATTATAATATAGCAATGGAAAAAATAAAATACAATATAATAAAACAAAATAAAATAATAAAAGAAAAGAAAATTAAATCAAATGAAATCACAAAAGAATTATAAAAGAAAATAAAAAAGGATAAATAAAATTAAATGACATTAAAAAAAATGAAAATAAATGAAAATGAACGTAAAAGGGTAACTAAAATATAAAAAAGAAAACAAAAAGTAAATAAAAATAAATAAATAAATAAATAAATAAGGAAAAATACAATAAAATGTAACAAAAACATGTAAATAAAGGTAAAATAAAATTACATAAAAACAATAAAAAATAAATAAAAAGGTAAATAAAAAAGAAAAATACAACAAAAGTTTATAAAAATAATAAAAAATAAAAGTAAAACACAATTGAAAGTAATAAATGGAAAATAAAATAAAAGATACAGATAAAATACAATTGAAAATAAAGGGAAAATAAAATATAAATAAAAGAAAATAAAAAGAAAATACAATAAAAAAATAATAAAGAGAAAATAAAATATAAAGAAAATAAAAGAAAATAAAAATATATATATATAGTTAAAAATAATAAAGGGAAAATAAAATAAAAATTTTATTAAATAAAAAATAAAAAAGGATAAATACAATTCCATTTAAAAATAATAAATTAATCAAAAAAAATGAACAACATATCCAATTATCTCATTTGTTGATTGTTCAAATATTAATTCACTATAGCAAAAGTAACAAAGAGGCTTCCTTTTGCATATAAACTAAACAAAGCTTTCAGTACACCAAGGTATGGCCAGAACTTATGAAATTGTTCCCTGTTGTTATATGTAGGCTCATGGCAGCTCTTCGAGTCGAGACACCTATGAAAGTCTATCCACATTTACACAAGGGCCACTCCATTAAAGATAAGTAATGGTCTGTCAGCCTTGTCCTGCAATCCACATTCATCTCAAAGTCCAATTTATGGAGATAGGAAAACATCATTACCCCTGCTAGCTCTCATCAGCTGTGATTTTTTGGAGGAAGCAAAAGTGCTATAAGTGAAAGTGGGGTCTGTTCTGGGATCAGTGGGTCAACACTGAGCTCTAGAGACCCATTTCAGCTGGTAATGAGCGCTAACATTCACTGCACCTCATTCAAGTCTTATTTAGTGCCTGTTTTTCCAAATGAAGCTAGAAGGTGTGACTGCTTTGGTAAAGTAATTGGGATGATCCACCAACCCTGCTGTAGAACTAGTAAGAGCCCTGTACTAATTAGATCCCTCATCTCAAACATTTCAAGGAAAAACTGACATAGAAATGGCACTTTTTCTTTTTTAACTTAAGCACTTGGTTAACCTATGGAAATGGTGGACCTTTTAGTCATCCACTTCGATACACTGTGAAAATGCAGGGTTCCACACAATTCATTCATGTTCTCCCAACACATATCGATTTAAGAAACAAAGTTAACTTTAATATAAGAAATAATAATAATAATAATAAAGAAATAATAATGATAATAATAATAATAATAATAATAATAGGACCTCACGGTGGTGCAGTGGGTAGCACGTTCGCCTCACAGCAAGAAGGTCGCTGTTCGAGCCTCGGCTGGGTCAGTTGGCGTTTCTGTGTGAAGTTTGCATGTTCTCCCCGTGTTGGTGTGGGTTTCCTCCGGGTGCTCAACTGGAAGGGCATCCGCTGCATAAAACATATGCTGGATAAGTTGGCGGTTCATTCCGCTGTGGCGACCCCAGATTGATAGAGGGACTAAGCCGAAATGAAAATGAATGAATGAATGAATGAATAATAATAATAATAATAATAATAATAATAATAATAATAATAATAA
>CAIGQW010055978.1:5624776-5653379 GCA_903798125.1 Danio choprae | reverse complement strand
ATAATAATAATAATAATAATAATAATAATAATAATAATAATAATAATTAGTAATTAATATTTATTTATTTATTTATTTATTTATTTATTTATTTGTGCATATTTTAAACACAAAATGAATACATTTTACAATTATTATTATTTTACACTTATTCTTATCATGCTAACATGTTTTAATTTATTTTTGTTTTAATGTGCGAGAAGTATATATGCTAAACGTTTACTTTAAATACTTATTTGTTGCTGTTGCTTTCATTATTTTTAGAGTTTGATTTTTGATGAACACTACTGAATTCAACTTGCTTCAATTTGATAAGCAACATAAAAATCAACTGCAGAAACTGAACATGGTAGAAAAATGAGAAAAATTATAAGTGGGGACTAAAAAAAAACATGGCATTTACATGACAACATCCTTTTTATGGGTCTGAAAATGCAAAGTTTTGATAACAGGTGCATTATTACTATTTACACTATTTTGCGCAACCATATGGTCAAACACATCTCATACTGTAGAAATCCTGCAGAATTCAGCCTTTAAAATGACGACTTTATAAACCCTGTAGTATTTGCAATTTTGTGTGTCAGACGTTCAGCTATGGTCAATGACATCTGGCCTGCACAATACAGCATTTTATTTGCTTTTGTGAATCTGTGCAGATATCCCTGAAGTTGCTTTAATTTAAAATACTTAGATAAAATAAACTTAAAGACATTAGTTTTTGCCCAATTACACAAGGTGTTTAGTTTGTTGTACGATGTGCATGATATTTTCATTAAACTGGATTGTTTGGATTGAAAGTACTAAAAAGAGCTTATTCTAGTCTGTTGTCAAAGTGTATGGAAGATTTTGATTGGCTTTTTGAAGTAGAACTTTACATTTCTGTCTCAAACAGCCTATATGTCATTTAACTTATTATTTAGCAATTATTATTATTATTATTTAACAACAAGTATAAGAATAACAGTTTGCTTGTAAAACTAAATGTAAGTATACAGTACACTCAAAAAAATATTTTTGCTGCTTGTTCAAACTACTTGTTCAAACTACTCAATCCACTTAACATAAAAAAACAATTACGTTAACTTAATTGAGTTGTGTTGGAACAACATGAAGGAATTGTGTGGAACCCAGCATTTTGTAGCAACATAGGTTCAATCTAAAAACGTAGCCCTATATTAATTTCTGGTGATCGCAAATTATGTAGCCAGAGCTACGTATGGCTGCATTCCATCTTTAAAAAGAACACTACGGGGCGGTATTACGCCATTCTTTTTCGCGCTTACCAGCTGACTACTTACTGGGTCAGTCAATGGGCCAATCAGTCAGTCATTCAGTCAGTGAGTCAGTCAGTCAGTCAGTCGGTCGACAGCGGCCTCTGGTGGATTTACGCAAGAGCAGCATGCGTGAATGGCACTCGAGAGAGAAATTTGAGATCTCAAAATGCGTACCCAGCGGCCTCTGGTGGATACGTGAAAACAAAAACTGCAAAAAAACAAAAAACAATAACATCCTGGGACATATTTAGCGCTCTCCAGAAATGTATATAGTGGTACGTTTTCAGAATGAGCCCGAGTTGTTTTTTTTATACTGTAAGTTGTATTCATGTACATGCTCATTTGTGCCATGTTATTTTACATATCAGATTTATTTATATAGTCGGTTCTATGTATGTATCACCACATCTAAAATTAAATATCCTGTACTCTGAAAAAAATTATTCATTGGATTTACGATTTTTTATTTATATAACAATTTATATGGGCTGAATTTAAACAAACAAATTAACTTGGTCATTAAATTTTTTTTGTTTATTTAAATTCAAGCCATATAAATTGTTTGCAACCACTTACCTTAACATTTTGTAAATCCAATGACTCAGTTTTTTCAGTGTATTTGATCAGTGATCTTAGCTTACGATTCAATTGTATTGGATTGAAAGCTTTTTGTTCAGTCAACTAAATGTTTTAGATTAAATGCTGTTGAAATCTACATTAAATCTACATGTAAGGTACATTAAACTTGAAATGATTTATTGTTTCAACAAGACAAAATTAGCTTTTTTAGGGTAACGAGTTTACATGCATTTTTTTTTGAGGTTCAATCAATCTGTAGAGGCTTACAGTGTATGAATGGGGATCGTGTTAATAACATGGTCATCTACAACCAAATCCTTTCAACAATAAAAGCAAGAAAATGTATATATTAGTACTTCCATCGTCATGTAAACAAACACTCCACAAGATGTTGAACGCAAAGGCACATTGATGCGCAATTCAACACTAAATCTAGTATAATAACACCACCATCACTCACAAACAAAGTGTTTTTCTGCTGAATAAGGTTGAAAATAAGATACTCGAGGGGCCAAATTCACCCCCCCAAAAAACACCATTGGTTTAACAGCACAGGTCTATTTGTTCAGTGTGATTGAGGACCAGGACTCAGCAATGCAAGTGAGAAACACTAGAAGGAGCTCAGTTTGTTTTAGAGACTCATTATCAAGGCAAACATCTGTAATTTATCTTCTTAAGGCTAGACTCTGGCAGACATCACCTTTTATTGTGTTTCTTTCTTTTATGTGCAGTTCTCCACAAACGCCAACAGTTTAGCTAGCAATTGTTGTGATGACACATTTATTTTGTCAGGGAATAGAGATAGTTTCTGTTTGGATAATGCATTGTTGACTCACATTACTGTCATAGTAACTGTGATCTATAGCTTTCTTTAAAGAACATATCATGCTAAAAAGTCAATGGAGGCTGGCAGTTTAAGACTCCAAACAATATATAAATAAAAGTTAATTTAAATAAATAAATAAATAAATAAAGGGGCTGCACGGTGGCGCAGTGGGTAGCATGGTCGCCTCACAGCAAGAAGGTCGCTGGTTCGAGGCTCGGCTGGGTCAGTTGGCATTTCTGTATGAAGTTTGCATGTTCTCCCCGTGTTGGCGTGGATTTCCTCTGGGTGCTCCAGTTTCCCCCACAAGTCCAAAGACATGCAGTACAGGTAAATTGGGTAAGCTAAATCATCCGTAGTGTATGTGTGTGTGAATGAATGTGTGGGGATGTTTCCCAGTGATGGGTTGTAGCTGAAAGGGCATCCGCTGCGTTAAACATATGCTGGATAAGTTGGTGGTTCATTCCGCTGTGGCGACCCCAGATTAATAAATTAAGGGACTAAGCCGTAAAGAAAATGAATGAATGAATGAATGAATATTTATTTATTTACTTATTTATTTATTCATGTTTGTACTTTTATTTTAGTTGTCTTTTATTTTCTTTTGTTTTGATTTCCAAAATGAATCCTCATTGTATTTAACAAGTTTACAATGATAATAAAGCTTGTTAACAAGTTTTTAATGATTTATTAAGGAATTATAATGCTTTGTTTCGTTATTTCATTTCCTTTACAAGTAGCAGGGAACAGTGCTCAGCATATATGAGCACCCCCCACAAATCTCTCATTTAAATTAATATTTTCTATATGATGCTTTACAATTTTATATTTGTGCATATACATTAGTTTAGTCAGTACTGAAGCCAAAACTGGAGCTTATCTAACAAAATAACTTACAATAATGGTTCAAAAATTATTTATATTATTCAAATGTATATGTTAGGGAAAAATATTACATACAATTTTCAAAAATAGCAAAAATTAAGACAAACAAAAAAATATATACATTTTTGTTGTTATTCTTGTAATATTTTTCATGAATTTAAATGTATTATCTTTCCATTTCTAAAGATGTTCTGTGACTAAAATATTATTTTAATAAATATATCTGTTTAATAAATCTGTTTTGTTCAAATGCATCAATATATATTACCCATATTCACTGAGAAATGGATGAAAAATATTCATTTTCAAAATGGGGTGTACTCATATATGCTGAGCACTGTATTTACAGCTACTGTATATTTCCCTCCATTCACATCCCATTCCTTTGTGCCCCCTGGCGGCATTGTCATAAAACTACTGTTACACCTAATCACATTTTCGTAATCCCTTTGTCCTGCATCGGTGTCACACGCGGCGGTAGTGGTCATTTTGAACTGTCACTCACTATATAATGCAAAACAAAATGACAACACATTCATTAGTTTTGTTTCATTTCATTTTTTCATTTCATTTTATTTTTGACTGGTCAAATCCCACACTATATGCAAATTTAACTAGGTTACGTCGACAAAAGCGTTAGATACACAGAATTTTATTTCATTACATTACTATTTACAGGAACATAAGCTATACATCTTATTTGGCATTGAAATGATTTTACATACAGGCTGTAAAACATCACTACAAGCGCACAAGGCATGCTCTGTGATTATTACTTTCATTATAGGCTAAATGAAACATCTATTTTTGTCATACAGATACGTGTAAGACATCAGTCAGTACTGTAAAGAGTTTAAATTAATTTGTGTATAACATAATCTCCCAAAAACAAAACAACGTGCCTTTGTAAATGAAAGAAACACTATTTTTTTTCTATTATTATTCCTCTTTTTTCCCATAGATAGGCCATCTGACATTAATTTAACCTATTAATAATGAATATGATCAATTCACGGATAAAAATATTATAATTTCATGGTCAAAAATAAAACAAAACATTCTCAATCAGTCACCTGTGGCCTTCTGTTGCCTATGCATTTGTGCTTGTATATCGGTCATATAGCCCACAACATGTGCGCTCTCATGTTTTCTTTTTTTATTTTGGGATGAGTAAAATTTACATTTGTATTTTCAACAACCAGATGCATTTAGACCTGTCCAGTTTGATCTGGAATGCATACCAGACCACCTCCTGAAGTGGTCTGAGCGATTGGGTTTATATCGGTTTTGAATGTGTTTTGGGGGGCATTAAGACCTGTCCTTTTCCCGATCGGATAACTATCCAATCCGAAAAATGTGACCAGATGTAGACAGCCCCTAAGTTTTTCTTGTATAGCTTGTCTGACTTGATAAGGACTGTGAAGGTAGGAACATTATCCCAATAACTGTCTTTTGAACGCAAAAATGGCAACATGTCGAACATCTTAGCCTCTATTGACGGCAATTGCAGAGCCTGCCTGGTGTGCTGATGCTTTACTGAAACATGAGTGAAGTACAAAGCCTCTTGTAGCCTACATTTGAAATCTTTTTTTTTTTTGCTGAATAACATATCTACCCCGTAATTAATAATAAAAAAAGAGAGAATTACAATGAAGCTGAAGTGAAATGAAGCTTTAGTCAACATTACCTAGTTAAATCTCCATATAGCACAGGATTTGGTTGGAAATCCATTTAGTGGAGACACATTTATGTGGCAAATGTAAAAATGCATGAAGAGACCAGATGTAAACCAGTCTATGCAAAAAAACAACATTATTTACAACATTATTAACTCTCATCTACAGCCACAGCAGACAGTCCGAAGGAAGAAGCCCTGACCTAAGCTTTCGGACACAGCTAAAACCTGGCCATTAGTGTTCATACAGGCTTTCCATGCCAAAGCCATTATTCCACAAGTTCTTCATGTTGCCAGGCAACGCACAAACTGACAGCCTGTCTGAAGAAATGTAATATAGTCAAGTCAAGTGATGCAATACAACAGGTGTCGTTATATAAAATATCAGCACTTTTGGGAAAACTGCCAATCCAATGAAATATCCGTCCATCCTTTCGCCACTTGTTGCACGGTTGTGTGCCAATCGAACCTGACCGACAGGCACGGGAAGAGTATGTTCCACTGCTGCCTTTCAATAAGAGAGGGCAAAGGCAGACCACAGCTAAACAAACTCAGATTGTGTTTGTTCGCTCTAAATGAGATCTCAGATTCCTCCAGAGAGTGAATTCCCAATCTGAGGAGAGCACTGAGCATTTCTTTGTCCAATCAATCTCCCAGAACCAGGGTGAAAGTCTACTAGTCTGACTACATTTAATGTTTGAGAGGCTATTTTAAAGTACCCCTATTTTGCGGTCAACATTTTTCCTTTTTTGCCATAGGTTTACAGTACACACATCTAAAGTTTAATTTTCTCATAACATAATATTACCTCATTTTTAAAAGAGTCTCAAACAATGTTTGATACATTTGAGGATTCAGTTTTTAAACCCCTACTTTCTGAGAGCCTGCTCTTCTCTGATTGGTCAGATGATCATGTCTGATCAGGAAGTTCCTGATCTGATTCTCACCTCAGAGATTCTAAACATTCTAGAATCAGAATCTTCATTGTCATTGTTCAAAATACAATAAACTTTATGTTTGCCCTTCCTTTCAGTGCAGTCCTACTCATCTAAAACAACAACAATAGTAACAAGAAGAGATTAAAAAAAGTAAAAAGACAACAATAATAATAATAGAAAGTGGCAAGTGTTTTAGCAGCTTTCAAGTTATTAAAAAAATCTATAGATATGTATTAATTTTACTATATTTATTCAGGCCCACATCAGATGATAAAACCTTGAACTAGAACTCGAACTAGTTGATCAACCTGAGTCTCCGTCACATTCACAAACAGCTGCATTACACACTGGGTGAATATTTAAAAAATAACAGGGCACTTTTGTTTAGGAGGTCTCCTAAAACAGGTTTACAAAGTCAAAATGAATTAATTTTCTTATTATTTTTTTATATTGTTTTAAGATTTACCTTGGACTGCAGGTGGAAAATAGCAACTTAGCTAAAACCTGGCACATTGCATCTTTCCTTTTGAGGTCATTGTATTTTTGTGCAGGTCCCTATTAAATAAATAAATAAATAATACATTTGATTTATGATGCACTTTTCTTAAACACAAAGCGCTTTCTTAAACACATATGCAACAACAAATAACAATGCAGAGAACTTACAAACTTGGAAAAAATCCCAGTAACAAAGCAAAAATCACACCACAATAATTAATAAAACAATATATAAGCAAAAGATTACAAATTGCATAAAAGCAATAGTGATCATCACAAATGTAATGCTTTTGCTAAAAAGATGCCTTAAGAAGCTTCTTAAAACAATCCAGAGAAATGACATTCCTGATAGTTGCGGGTAATGCCTTCCATAATCTAGTAATCAACAATAATTATAATAAACAATGCAGCATCAGCTCTTTCTGTCTTTCTGTGTCTGAAACTCTGCCAAAAAGCCTAAAGCCTACTCTGCTCTGATTGGCCAAATGGTCCAATCTGTTGTGAGTGGTCTAGCACTTAAAGCACATGCAGGAAATCAATCGTCCATCTTTTGGAAGTGCTTTTCCAGGGCGGAAAAACTGTCATTTTGACATGTTGACAACACAAACCAAATCATCCAGGTCTAAGCTACAGCGACAGCATTTGAAAGTCAAAGTAAACACTGTTTGTGAGCAGCTAATGAAGACCTTAAGCTGGCATTATGCAAATACTGTACAACTCATTTCAGGCACTTGAGAATCAGCTCTTTCACTTTTGGAAGCCAATAACTCCATTTATTGTACATTTAGATTTTGTTTTAGAAAATGTGCAGACCTTTAATACAGTAATACAGAAAAAAGGCACAATATAAGCTCTTAAAATGAAGAATCTAACTACTGATATGGATGCATAGTGATTGCATGGAGGGATGTTGTACTGGGTTAATTAGATAAATCTCACTTGTTAAAAGAACTTTTCTTCTTAAAACAGGAGGGAAGATGCGGCGTTTTCAAGGATTAGCATCAATTAGATGGCAAAGATAAGCCCGGCTCACAGCGAAATGGTTAACATTGAGGGATTTTTAAAAAATGTAACCGCCAAGTAAAAGAGATAACCAGGGATAATGAACTAAAGGTGCTTTGTTACGAATGACACCTCCCATACTGTTTTAATGAGCACGATTTATATTTCCAGGAACGAAAAATATCCAGTATCGACGTACATGGGAAAGCGAATCACCTCACATGGTCACCCATTTTTCTCCTGTCCCATTAGCAAGACGTCTTTTATTTTATGTGTATCTTCAGCATACTGTACCCACAAATAAATCTAGTAAATAATACAGTGCTGAGCTGTGCAGAACTGGATATCATGCAGTGTCCAGCCTCTAGGAAATCGTGTATCGGTATCAGTGAAACGTGACCCTGGAAGACGATTTTCTGGAGGACAGAACGGAACAGAAAGTGTTGGAGGTATCACTCAGATGCCCTTGCTGTAACCCTGCAGCTCTTCTTGCTAACAGGCACTCGGAGCGATCGCAGTGTTACTCGCAGGTTCAGACTGACTGTGTAAGTTCATGCCACTGATGTTTTAAATGACACCTGAGGTCCTCCAGAGGTGCTTTTCAACTCAGACGAGCTTCTCAAATGATGTGGGTTTTCTTCTTGTTTGGTGAAGGCTGCAATTGGACTTGGAAATCTGAGGATATTTCACTCTGAATCCCCCTTCCTGATCACTTTAAAGGAATAGTCTGAGGCAGCTTAAGACTGAAATCCTAGGATCGTCTCTAGATAATTATAGCAAACTCATATATATTTCCCAGAGAAAATCCTTAAGAGTAATTGAGATTTTGGTGGTTTGTCTTTTGAGGAAACACTGTGAATGATCTATGGGTGAGTTTATGTGGCATCGGCATGTTTATTTGTTGGTAAAAATGGGTTTTTGGGTTTGTACATCGTTTTTTGATTATTATTTAATGAGACAACAATTTCAAAATCTAAATTTGTACTCACCCTACCCACAGGCCATACGAGATGTACTGTTGGTGAATTATTTTCTTCAGATTATTACATTTTTAGTATACATTAATATATTTAGTATATATAAATATTACATTATTTTAGCTGAAATTATGGTCCTTCATAATTCATTTAATGCTAGTAAATGGTTAAGGGTTTGAAATACCAAAAATATAATAATATATATTTTTCCCCTGATAGATCTACCTTTGAAATGATAATAATTTATATTAATATTGATATGATATTGATATAATGTTGATTTAGAAAAATGGGTTATATTATACATTTATTACTTATTTAATTATTTAAATATGAATAGAGCCAATTTCCTCTCTTATGTCCCTTACCATCTTAATTAGCTGTAACATTATTAATAATTCAAATGAATTATAATTTCACGTTTTTATGTTTTGCCTTTTGAGAAAATTCAGATTTTTTACAGTATTAATACCCATTTCCGTTATAGATCATCTTTATGTACAAATATTATCACAATTATATTACTTTGTATTAATTATAATTTGTTTAATTTGTGCAAATTTCTATATACATTTACATTTTATTGAAATATAAATGAAAAAGAATGATATACCTGTACATTTAAATGATGTGTACATGCATATAACCCATTTATTTATGACAATATATATGTCATAACACATACATACACACATCCATATATACATACATGAACACACACATAAATGGGCTATGTAGATGTATACATGCATTATTATTTTGTTTAAATGTATTAAATTAATAAAAAAACGAAATATGTTAAAAGTATAATTAAAAACATTTATAAGAAAAATAAGTAATAAAAAAACATAAAAGTGAGTTACAAAGTACTTTAAAAAAATATATATATTTTATTATAAATGTACATTTATCAATAAAATTCTTAGTACCTTATCTCCCCTGACCCTGTTATTAACAGTAACATAAGTATGAATTTAAATGAATAACTACTTAGTATTTACATAATTATACTAATAAACTATATTAATTAAAATATATGTATATGTATATTGAGTGGGGCGACACGATGCTTCAGTGGTTAGCACTGTCACCTCACAGCAAGAAGGTTGCTGTGTATATATATATTATTAAGAAAATTCTAAGTACCTTATTTCCCCTGAGCCTGATATTGACAGTAACATAATTAAGAATTAACATGAACATTTAAATTACATAACCTATATTAATTCAAATAAATGTACAATATTGACTTGATGGTAACACTTTACAATAACGTTGCATTAGTTAATGTTAGTTAATGCATTTACTAACATGAACAAACAATGAACAATACATTTGTAGCAGTATTAATTCATGTTAGTTAACATTAGTTAATGAAAATACAGTTGTTCATTGTTAGATTATGGCGCATTAACTAATATTAATAAGCATGAATGTGTATTAGTAAATGTTAAACTATGGTTAATAAATTCCATACATGTACTGTTCATTATTATTTCATGTTAGTAAATAGATTAACTAACATGAACTAATGAAACATTATTGTAAAGTGTGACCAACCTGATATAAACAATACCAAACATCACCGGTTATTGGGTATATCAAGAGGGAGACGATATTCAGTAATAAATCTAATTTTGGTCTGCTTTTCACACAAAGCTATCAAATGTCTTCCCAAGCCTGCAATACACGGCACACGCCACATGCACTACTTTTAGTGTCATTTTTAGATCTCGACAGCTCATAGTCACCATTCACTTTCATTATAAGGAAACGATCAGCACGAACATATTCCCTAAGATCTCACGTTTGACAGAAGAAAGAAAAATCACGCAGGCCTGGAATGACAAGGACATGAAAATGACGACAGGTGAACCATCGCAGTCTGATCCCAAATGCACACGGATCACAAGACAACCGTTATTAATTCCATTCATCATCATCTTCACCTTTATCTCTGCCTGTCCGCTTTCTGCATGGGACGTCTAGTCTTAAATTCAAAGAACAAGCAATGAGCAACACTTCCACCTCGAGTGTAAAATGTTGTGAGATCTATCAAATATAATGAGCAATTCCTATAAAGACTCTCAGGAGATCCAAAAAAAGCCCCTTTTCTCACATTGATAGCTGATAAACCGTGTGAAATGTGACGCTTTAAATCACAGAAGGAGACAAATCTAATCTGAAACACTCAAATGCCCTCTAGAGCCGTTAACCTTCATTCACAGGAGCCGCTGCTGCCCAGTACCAGTAAATGATTTGATGAGTTAATGCACAATTCGGACATTAAGCTTGTCGGCTCGGTTTTACCTCCATATGATATTAAAGGCTCTAGACCTTTCCCATTATAGAGACCCAAGCGGAGACGGAGAGAGGGAGAGCTGATATTATTGGCCTCGACGCTCCCTTTTGTCGAGTCACATGAAACCATAAGAGCGACATCACACCTGAGGAAAGAAAAGATGCAATAGCAAGCAATTATGGCACTGTCTCAGCCTGCAAATGTGACATGACAGTCCTGTCCTGTAGGCATGAGAACTGGAGGAGAGATTTCCTCCTCAATCTCACACAACATGTGGGCTCGTTCACTAGATCCATCACATGCTGACATGTCTAAAGTCTAATAATAAGGAGGATTCCCACACAGAAAGAGATTTTTCACTCCAACAGCCCACTTATGAAGAGCTAGTGTGGACTTATCAGCATTTGTGGGGGGGATTGCACTCAGGACTGGCATTGGCAAGAAATGATTTATATTTGGTCATTTCACTTACAGTACATTTGGTCTGAATCAGATTAGGATATGAAAATGAAAATATTAAGGCTTAGAATAGAATGAAAATCTGGATATACATAGGAATAGATGAATAATAAGTGTTTAGAACCGCAAACACCATTGTTTCATTTCACTCTAGTGAGTCTAAAATCCTGGAGAAAAACAGGACAATTGGAACAAAACAGACTCCTATGATCTACACGGAATCATTAATAGGCACGGCACCCCAGATTGCATTTGATTGGCCAAAACATTTTTCCCATTTTTTTCTCACAAACCTAATCATTTTATGTTTATCTAAGCATGTATTAAACACACTACGTACTGTATGGGGGACTCTTCTTTTAAAATCTGGAGAGGAAGGGAGACTAAGAAGGTAAAACGCAAAATGCAGGATATATGGATTACACATTAACTCAGCATTGCCTTGAAGTTGGGTGACACGGTGGCTCAGTGTTTAGCACTGGTTGCTGGTTCAAATCCCGGCTTGGTCAATTGGCATTTCTGTGTGGAGTCTGCATGTTCTCCCCATATTTGTGTGGGTTTCCTCTGGGTGCTCCGGTTTCCCCCACAGTCCAAATATATGCGGTATAGGTGAAATGAATAAACTAAATTTGCCATAGTGTAAGTGTGTGAATGTGAGAGTGTATGGGTGTTTCCCCAGTACTGGGTTGCAGCTGGAAGGGCATCCGCTGTGCAAAACATATGCTGGATAAGTTGGCCGTTCATTAAGCTGTGGCGACCCCTGATGAATAAAGGGACTAATTTCATTCATTTTCCGAAGGAAAATGCATGAATGAATGAATGAATGAATACCTCAAAGGTCTACCTCATATTATAGGGAATACCTCATAATATTTTACAGATGTATATTTTATGTCTGTAAAATAATATGTCTTATTTTTTTATGTCTTATGTCTGTAATGAGGCAACAAACATATGTAACCCTCCATTGCAAGTGCTTAAGCCAGTATTTAGTCACAGGATCCTTCAACCGATATTCTCATTTAGTGATTTGAAACATCTTATGACGTTATTATTATTGTATTTAAAAATGGTGTACTATTAATATTTATTGAAAACTGTTCTTTTTTTCAGGATTTTTGATGAACAGAAAATTTTACCATGTCTTTTATCATGACGTAGGTCAGTTGTCTCTCTCTTTCGGTTTACCTGACGTCTACACAAATACAGTTTCGGAAAGATTAAAAGCAGCAGATGCATCCATTAGCTGAAACTTAATGAAGACTATACAGCCTGCAACAATATTAATAATCAACATAACCCCCTACTGTAAGTAATGTAAGTCAAACCACTGGTCATCATCATCATCAACAACTTTCAGCTCATTTTGTGTATCAGGAGTTAAATCAGACAGGCTCAATTAAAGCCCCACCTCCAGTGTTTGGGAAACTGGGTCAATTTGTGGAACTGTCTCTACAAGATTGGAACTGTCGCCAGTTCTCCAGCATCCAAATATCAATTAATTTATCCATCGGCAGCCAGAAACGTGCTGAGCTGAATGCTAATGCTGGCCGCAGAGGGAAGACACAAAGCAGGAGGATCACAGCCATTTGCATTCACTCATTGACTGCACAGGTGTGTGTCTGACTGCCGAATCTGAAGCCGGAGATTCTCCTTGGAGATTTAAAGTAGAGCATCTCTTATTCAGGAGCCGTTCTTTAATCGGGTCCCTGCACCTGCGGCTTCGACAAGTCATCAGGCACAAACTCTGGAAACTACCATATCTTACACAACTAATTTTAAATAAATCTTTACTGGCAGACTCACAGCTGGGCACAGGGTTACAGTAAAATGACTGTCAGTGCAATGACAGTTTTCAGCAGCCTTTGAGATGATGTGCATCTACTGGATCAAAAGTTTGTTTTAAACTTTTTGATGAAACTACTGATAAAAATGTTTGATAATAATGAATCTTGATGAACAACAAATCTGATTAACAGCATTTCCAGCCTGATCTCATGAGGAAACGTAACTTTTTAAAGTTTTGTCTGTTTAGTGTCTAATTCGTACAAATTCAGGTGAGATTAGGCATACAAAAATGTACAATTTTGCAAAAGGAGGCGTGGCACCAAAACCTACCCTTAAACCCAACCTTTACTGGGGGATGAGCAAATTGTACTAAATTGTACAAATGAGATCCTACAAATTCATGCAAATTAGCTACTAAATCAAATAGTTAGGATTTGCTGTGAGATAGCATTGGCATTTCTTTATTTCAGTTATTTGCCAAGCAAATACTTATCGTTTTCGTGTAGTTAAGTTTAATAATTAATATATTTTTTAATTAAAACACACTTTTGATTAAACTAGAAAAATGTAAATCAAAAAATAGCATTCGTTTATGAAAATACTTGACAAAAAATATTTCAAGCATTTGGCATGAAAATATTTCTTTTCATGTAGATAAAAAAACTAAAACAAAACTAAAACAAACATTAAAATACTTTACATAAACAATTTATACAACTATTTTAAGTAAACAATAAAAAAAATAAATGCAACCCTGGACCACAAAACCAATTATTTTTGGCAATAGACTTAACAATAAATTTTATGGGTCACAATTATTGATTTGCCTTTTATGCCAAAATCATTAGAATATTAATAATACATCATGCTCCATGAAGACATTTAGTACATTTCCTACTGTAAATATATCAAAACTCATTTTTTAATTAGTAATATGCATTCCTAAACACTTAATATGGACAGCTTTTGACAAATAGTTGTATCTTGGGCCACTGTTGTCACATCCCTACAAATCCTACATCAACAGAAAGATTATTTATTCAGCTTTCATATGATGCATACATTTTAATTTCAGATAATTGACCCTTATGTCTGGTTTTGTGGTATAGTGTCACAAATGACAAAAATATGACAAAATTACTAAACTTAAAAAATTAAAAAATCCCTAAAAATGATAATATATCAGACATACCTGACATCTACCTCACAAAAAGCCAGTCAAGTATAAGAAGTTTAATTTGTGGGGCCCATTTATACAACCTTCCACTTCCCCCGTCTCCTCCATTTGATCATGGCCAGACGAGCTGAGGGCAGCAGGAGGCAAAAAGGTGCTTATTATCCTCCTGTCTAATTATGTCTTGTTCTTTGGCTGAGCTGAAAAATTTTTTAAATGCTGTTGGGTTTGAGTTTTAAATCACTTTAAGCTATCACTGTATTCTAAGGTCAACAATGCGGTCTGTGCAAACACAGGCCTGTTGACAGAGCTGCCGAAATTATACCTCACAACACGACTCCAGATTTCCACATGAATTTGTTTAACATTATGCAGATGATAGATATCAGGGTCAGGGATGCCCCTTCAAACTGTACCTTGCATTATAATAGTCAGTAATTTACAGTACTTTAACTACTGTCATGCATACAGTTGAGAATGTGTCTGTGACATTTCAGTTCAAAATACCTCACAGATTATTCATTATACCATGCAGTGTATGCGTTTCTTAAATGCAAATAAGCTGTTGCCGCCGCCTCCTTTTCTAAAGAGGGTGGAACTTTTACAGCTTGTGCCTCTGTTACTCTGCAAAAATAATGTAAACAATGCACACTTTTTTAAAGCCTTGTCAGTTTAAACTACTGATATAAAGGTTTATGAAAAGTGAAAGCCAAGTCATTAAGTATTAATCTAAATTCTCTTTCGTTCCAGCTGTCAACTATGAGTTATGTCACATAATGTTGCTTATGTGAGTGAGTGTAAACAGCTTGGGCAGAAATTGTATGTGTATCAGTATATTAGACCTGTGAAAAAGAGCCTGTGACATAAAGACAACACACTTGTTACTTAGGCTACATTTTTATTTAAAAATATATTTCTAAAAACTTACTTCTAGTTTAGGCTCTTCTTCTATCCGGGTACAATGTACAAAACATTGTCCTTTACCTTTCATTTTCATCATTCATTAATTTTCTTTCGGCTTAGTCTCTATTTCAGAGGTCGCCACAGGGGAATGAATCGCCAAATATTTCAGCATTTGCTTTACGTAGTGGATGCCCTTTCAGCTACAAACCAGTATTGGGAAACACCCATACACACCCACATTCTTACTGTGAGGCGACAGTGCTAAGCACTGAGCCACCGTCCCAGCCCTACCTTTAATTCTTTTTAATTAAATTTTTTTTTCCATTTATTTTTTCTGGACTCTGGTTTAATAGTTGCATTGACATTTTCAGTCATGAAAATGCTTGTATAATTAAAGGATCTTAAGAAACTAATAGAATTTAGAATTTTACAATTATATTTACAGATGTTACAACTTAAACAAGATATTTTTGAAATCAATTAAATACTTTTTTTAACTTCTGTTTTTGTTCTTCTTTAAATTAAAACATGGAGGGGAAAAATTACTTTTTAAGGAAAAATCCAGGTTTGGTGAGCATATTTCTTAAAAAAAACCTTATTAAACTCACACTTCTGAACGGTAAAGAGCATAAAATAACAAAGCATACAGTAGAACAGGTTTTCCATGGCATGTTGCTAATGTATTACTAATGTAATGAAAGTCATTGAAAGTCACCATCTTCATTATTTGCTTCAGTCACTAATGTTAAAAGTATTTTTTTCAAGGCTATAGAGAAAACAGAAAACGGCTTCACATTGCTTATTTGTCAAATGCAGTTGGTTTAGAGATGCTCCTGTAGTATGTGCTGTGTGAGTTGCACCTGTTGGTAAATACAGCTGTCAATCCCTGTCACACACCGACTGTGTGAAAACAGCCTGTCAAAACTAAACTCACAATTTGTCTTTCGGTCAGTCGCTCCATCCATTTTATAAACATCGTTTTTTTACCCATTTGACTGGACGAAGCCCAAGCAGCGAATCCCACACGACATCTGCCATTGTCTGTGACAATATTCTGTCACTCTCCAGTCAAGACATATCAGTCACGGTAATGAGACAGTGTTGATATGAACACAACACCAACTAGAATCACAAAGCTCTGGATTCTTAGCAATGGATTGTATAGTTCTCTGAACCTTTAAGCCGCAGGGTGTATTAAAGCTTTGTTTTTCTGACGTGTGGAATAGTGAGAACCGTAGGAGGACGTGAGGTATGTGGTTAATACCTGACAGCAAACTGGAACACTATTTAAAATGTGAAAATGTAATTTAACAAGCACAGCATGACTGCACAAGCAAAGACACAGCTATGAACTTGATGCAGTACAACACTCTCTGAGTTTCTGCCAACTGTACTTAAATGCTGATAAAGAGAGGGAATCGCTTGTCCTCACCTTAGACACAAACCTTTACCTTTCATTTTAAGGGCTTCGATATTCTCACAACAAAGCTCTTTTTTCTGTACTTTACACAGGCTAAAAAGAAGTTTGAAATACTTTTTCAGAAGTACATTGTTTGTGATCATCCTGATGTTCAGTCCATCCTCGGTCCAGAGGTAGTTTAAAAGTGTTTACCAGATGGAGAAAACTTTTCTGAATGTTCACTTTGGAAAGCTGTTTTACATGGAAGCTTTGAGCTTTTACCTTCTATAAATCACATTTCTTCTCAGAATTTGTGAGATATAAACTGCTAATATTGAAAATATTTATAATTATTAGAAGTATAAACTCGCAGATGTTGTGAATTGTGAGATGCAAATCCAGAATTAAAATGAACAACACTGTAAAAAATGCACGGTTCCACACAATCAGCACAAGTTGATTAAGTAATTGCTTTTAGAAATTTAAGTGCACTGAACAAAAAATAATTAAGTTGTCCACAAAAAAAACCCCAAGAGCTGTGTTGATTCAGTTCATTTTAAATAAGTAGCTTGAACAAGCAGCAAAAACAAATGTTTTAAGTCAAAGTCAGAATAGCAAAATGCAAACAGAATTTGGACATTTTTTGACAGAATCTATTCAGTCACAGAATTGCACTGAAAAAATGGCCCATTGCAAATTGGTGTAAACAATTGATATAAGCTGAATTTAAACAAACAAATTAAGTTGAACATTATTAAAGTTAGTAAATCCAATTGTTAGGTCCCCTGTTGGACCTGGTTGTTTTGGTTCTTTTTTTGTGATTTGCAGAGCCTGCATGGTTCCTGATTTGTGGGTGGGTCATCTCACCTGAGACCCATTATGTGGCGCCTATAAAAAGTCCAACATTTGACATAAGAGAGCTCGATTAGCCGGACCTTGTTGTTTTGATTATTTTTACTTTGTTTTGGATCATGAGCTCAGTTCACTACCATACACACACTGACTTTGGCTGCTTTAAACATCCTCTGTTAATAATGTCTTTTGTTAATAAATCATTTCTCTTTATGATTTACCTGGTCCGCATTGTCTCTCTTATGTTACAATTTTGAGCCGGTTGTAACACCGATGAATCATTTCTTTCAGTGTGTCATATAATAAAAAAATCTGACCTGCAAAATATAAACTCAAAATTGTGAGATATAAACTTGAAATTGCGAGAACATCAGAATTACAAGATGTAAACTCAATATTCTGACTTGTTTTAACCTTACCATTTTTTTTAAAACCAAGAATTGAGTTACAATTGTGAGAAAAAATCTGAAGATATAAACTGCAAGATTCTGTCACATATAAATTATTTCATCCAAATCACAGAAATAATAACTTCTAACTCAAGATTGTTAACATTTTTCCTTACCATTCAAGACTTGTGACATATATAAAGCCAGAATTGTGAGAACTTTTTGTAATAAAAAGTAAATTACCCTTTTTAAATCCTCTTCCTTTTCAATTGCTTGAAGTATTTCAGGGCCTTAATAGTGAGATAAAGAGAACAACTGGCAATCCATCACTAACAGCTGTTTGTAGAAACATGTACATCATCTGATTAAATCAGTGATGGTATTGTGCAGAACACTCCATCTTCCGAGTGGTACAATGTGTGTAGTTCAACTGGTGAGATTATTGAAGCCATCTTTTGAGTCCGCACTATCTTTAAACAGGGGGAAAAAGAACAACATTCTTACATTCACGTCATGGAAAAGTCGATAAGTTGTAATGAATGTCTGGCTTTGCTTCAGCGATAACAACACACAATACAATGGAGAATGCAGACAGGAGCGGTATCTCAGCTTGAGTCCCTGTACCTCGCTGTTTTCTGCTATTGATCTAACACTGTTGCGCTTTACTCAGCTGGCTAACTTCTGAGCTGGGAGAAATCAGACAATTTTTGGTGAACAGGCGCCACAAAACAGGTCGATTAGTAACTATAATCATAAAACACCAGGGGGTTTGTAGAGGATAGTGACAAAAAATGTAATATATGAATGCAGTGCAGTGTTTTCAAAACAGCAAGATGTAAAATAACAAACTAGAGACAGGTAAATTAATCAGAAGTTATATATATTTATATAAGTTATGATATATGTATATTATATGACATTCCAAAAAAAAACGATAAGACACATCAACATATTTCACAGTGTAAACACAGTAAAAGAACTCTTTTTTTTTTTTTACAGAATCTCAAAACTGAATCCATTAAGGCTCAATCCCAATTCTACCTCTTAGCCCTTCTCCTTACCCCTACCCCTTGTTTTGCGCGTTCACGTGAAGGGATTGAGTTGTCCTAATTCTCTTTAGCTCAAAGGCTAGGTTTAAGGGGTTGGACTAGATAGCCATTGAAACCGAGATTTTCCAGGACCACAAGAGAAACCAAGGGATATGAAAATTTCCCCGAATACACCAGCTACAGCGCCAACATGGCTGCACACGCGGGTCAGGAGATGCACAAATTTAAGTATTTTTTGGCATTATTAAGAATTTTAAAAAAAATAGAATTGAGATTGGGCCTAATTTAATCTTTCTATTTTTATATTTACAAATGTGATATATGCAGCGTAGCTCTTTACCATTTGATATAATTTCATGACACGTCACAAATATTAGGGTTAAGTATGTATCAATCAGAACTGGGCTGGTGTAAAACCAGATGCAGAATTGCAATTTGAGTTTAAATCAAGCGTAGATTTTAATGATACATTTTACATTATATTTTGTATATTTCATATTGTACTTAAAAAAATGTCAGTGCTTCCCACACTTTACTTGGGCGGGCCGCCCAGGTATATTAACGGCGCCCCAAGTAGTAGGGTTGTCACAAAACTGGAATTCGATACCAATCGGTACAAAAATTTTAAAATTTGTGATCGGCCGTGAAGGTCATCGGTTCACCGAACTCACCGCTGTTTATTGCGTGTAACCACAGATACAGGGACACTGGAGCATTTTAAAGCCGATTCATCAGCGGGTCGCTCGTATGTCAGCTTATAGACAAACCAGCTGATAGGCGTGACTTTGAAACACTCCAGTGTCCCTGTATCTGTGGTTACACTCAGTAAACAGCGGTGAGTTTGGTAAACTGATGTCATTTCTGTTAAGCACGTGAACAAAATGGCAAATCAACTGGTGATTACAAACGTGCTCCACAGCGCTCAAATGTTCACGGGACACGCACAGTTGCAAGAGCGAGAGAAACATTAAACAATTCATTTTTTAAATCTAAACGACTTAGAAAAACTTTACGAAATGACTGGTCTAAACTGACTGTAAAATATATGTACACCATTAGTAATGGTTAATCAAAGCATTTGCCTTATTTAAATAATCTACACGTTTTAATCTTGTAATTATGATCATTTTTAGAAATATTGTCTATTTTTATTCCTTTTCTGTTATTTATTTCTCATTTGCTGATTATTACATAAGCTATTTTATATACATATCTAAAATGTTTCAAGTTCAAGTCCTTCAAGTTTGCTTTGAACTTGACAGGAAGAGAGAAGCAGGTTTTTCCTGTCAGTGGGTGCACACGGCTCCTGAATAGCATAAAAGTAAGAGAAATAGTGGATTTACTTTAACCCATTGAAAAGAAACAGTGTATAACAGTGTCATAATAAATACAATAATTGTTAAAATGTAATTATATTTTGTTTGTCGCATATAGTTAACCATTTATGTGATGTGGGTAAATGGTGTGTTTCAATCCAGCTAGTATATTTCAAACCTGTGGGAAGCACTGAATGTCATTTATAAAAATGTGCATTTAATGTTCAATGATATACATTTGAGGGCAGACCGCAAAACCGAAATAGAGATATATACAATCACCATATCACTTAATAAATAAGCTTTCCGTTGATATATGGTTTGTTATGAAAATATTTGTCAAAAATACAATTATTTGAAAATCTGAGGGTTCAAAAAAAATCGCAAATATCATCAATTTTGACCCATATAATGTAATTTTAACTGTATACTTAAGGTTTTGTGATCCAGGGTAACTCACACTCACACACACACACACACACACACACACACACACACACACACACACACGCATACTGTATATAAATTTAAAAAAATCATAATTTCTGCCATTCTTGTTTCAACTCATGAACCAATTTGAACATTTTGAACAAATCCAAAATTTTTAACAAACCTGCATTATATTTGTTGCTATTTGTGAAGTTTTTACAATATGAAGCCACACCTCAGGCAGATCAAATAAATAGATATAGAGATCTGTATGATTCTTGACACATTGTGTGAGTGTGTGTGTGTCTGCTTCAATCTTATCTTACAGTGTTTTCCTGCGCTGCCAGAAGAAGCTCTTCATAATAAAGAAGTTGATCTACTTCAAAGCAGTCGCTGGGTTTCTCCACCAGCTCCATCAGAGTCTGTTTAATGCTCTCCTCGCTCTCCTGCTTCTGTCTGGCCTGCTTCAGATAATCATAGACCTTCAGGAACACCTCCTCACCCAGCCTCCGACACACAGACCTGAAATAAAACATTAGCATTTAAATTCATATTAAAGTTAACATAATCCACAAGCACATTAATCCTTGTGCTCGCACTCGTATACTCTTGCAAAAGACTCAACATGATTTAATGCCCTGATATACTCACATCAAGTTCTTTTTCACTACTTGACTAAAAAAGGGGGAAATACATTTGCAGTGTTATACTGATAAGCGGTGCTGTCCACACTAATAAGAACAACACTATGTTTTAAATACGCCTGAACCAGAAGTTGATGCAGACTTTTATTTTAAAATGATGATGTATTTCCAACTGAACATGAATATTAAGTAGGGGGCAGGGCTTTCATTTCAGGGCCACTAATCTTCAACTTGCAGCAAACTCAAGGTTGAAGGGGCGTGGCTAAGCACATTCTGCCCAAGCCAGGGACTCAGAGAGAAGGACTGCCATTCAAGAGCAGAAGCAACTGTTCAGATTTTGATGCGTTTTTGTGTGTATTAACTTGCAAATATGATTTGTTTACCTTAAAACTAACAATCTGTGCTAGCCAATTGAAACATTATGTTAATTTTAAAGGGGACTGTTATGCCCCTTTTTAACAAGATGCTCAATAAGTCTTTGATGTCCCTAGAGTGTGTATGTGAAGTTTCAACTCAAAATAAGCCACAAATATATTTTTTTAACTCTTTAAACCTGTTCCTTTTAGGCTTTGATCTAAAATGTGCCAAATATAAAGTGATAAACGCCTATGTGTCACCAAAGCAGCAAATTCAAAATTCTAATGGATGACGGCTGCTTCTCACTCAGGGCTGTTTATAATGAGGGAGAGATCGTCACTAATGGCTGAGGCTTTTCTCCTCTGATGACACGTACAAACGGAGAATAACAATCAAAGTGTTTCTGCAGACTGTTTTTATGAAGTGTGATTCTAAAAAATAGAATTGACTAATTTTTACCATTAGAGGCTGGCTAGGGTTCGCGGTGGCACAGTGGCTAGTGCTGTCACCTCACAGCAAGAAGGTTGCTGGTTCGAACCTCTGCTGGGTCAGTTGACCCTTCTGTGTGGAGTTTGCATGTTCTCCCCGTGTTCGCGTGGGTTTCCTCCAGGTGCTCCGGTTTCCAACAAATGCGCTACAGGTGAATTGGCTAAGCTAAAAACTGTAGTGTATGTGTGGGAATGAGAGTGTATGGGTGTTTCCCAGTGATGGGTTGCAGCTGAAAGGGCATCCGCTGTGCAAAACATATGCTGGATAAGTTGCCAGTTCATTCTGCTGTAGCGACCCCTGATTAATAAAGGGACTAAGCAGAAAATAAAATAAATGAATGAATGAATGAATGAATGAATGAGGCTGGCTATATAGTCACACACTGTTTCCACACAACTGTGTTTAAACCCCCTTATAAAATTTTTGCTTAATAGGTTCCCTTTAAATATGTGCTGCATGCTCCACAAGAAATGAACACACAAGAAAAGAAAATGACAGCGGTGAGAAAACAACAGCGAAGAAAGCGTCTCAATACTGAAAAGGCATCATGTTGTATAACAACAAAACAAAATAACAAAATATGATTATAAAGTCTATTTGAGAATACAGACAATAAATGTGATAGATCTAGATTTGTGAGGCTATAGTTTCAATTAATTAATAAGTGATGTTACACACTTTTGACATCATCCTGAAAAAAATGGAAAGCATCTATTTAATGTGTCACAGAATGGAAAATAGCCTCTCGCTGGAGCATGCATAAACATCATATAATTTGAATGGCGAAAATATTTTTCACATTAAAATCAGTCTACAGGCGTTCATAGACAACCTACTGTAGCTGTTCACACATTGGCATTAAAAAAAGCAATTAATACATAAAGGCCCAGTTTCACAAACAAGGCTTAGCTTAAGCCAGGATTAGGTCTTAGTTCAATAAGGGTATTTTAGCTTCTTTTCTAACAATTAAATACAAAAACACAGTACTGGGGTGAATCTTGAGACTCATCATTGGCATTGACATATTTTATGATATGCCACTGCAAGTCAGTTAAGACAGCTCAAACATGCCATTTAGTGTAGGATACTTATACACAGCCCTTTTAAAACTGCAAATAAACAAACTTTTCTGTTTCTGCTCTATGTGTATCCTGAAGCATTCAGAGTGTCAACACTGTGGGACAAGTGGATGCATCCAAGCGGGACCTCTTGTAAAATGGCCCTCTGACAGGTGTTGGGAATGTGAGCAGGCAGCGTGAATCACATCCTCCACTCAATGTCAGTGTGATCTCTACCGGCACCTTTGGACCCCTTAGCAAGAGCAGAGCGGACACGCGCACACACATGCACACGCACACATGCACGCGCACAGACACACACACACACACATACGCATGCATGCATAAGGTGAAATGTGTCAACAGATGGCAGACCAAAAATAGACTCGTTCCTGTTCTATCCAATGGAGTTAAAAATAAGCAATGCCTCAGTGAATATGTCAATTTGGATCAAGAGTGATAATGATTTATATGAGTGAGACTTTGGAGAGTTCGAATGATTTATGAGTTGGTGTAAGTGTTGACCATGTTTGGCAAAGATGGAAATGTTAATTTCTTTAAAAAAAAACTATAATCTGTAGTAAAAATATGTTATTTTATAGCATTTATCGCAATTGATGTTTCATGGGAGTTCATCTATGCTATCGAATATGGGAGTTTGATCTCTGTTCTGACAACTTTAAATGTTGAAAAATTTAACAAAGGGACAATTAATGACATTTTTAGTAGTTTGAGATTGTATATTATATTTCTGGGCTGGTCATGTAAATTATGGTAGTTAAAAAGGGTAGATAGCAGCAAGTTTTATTTCTTTAATTTATATGGATGTAAAATGTAAAAGCATCTGTAATTTGTACAAGATATATGCAAAAAAATATCTTTATATAGTAATAATTAGTGTGGTAACAGTAAAACGATTAATTGATTAACAGTATGTTTTTTATATATATATATATATATATATATACAGTGAATAACCATTAATTTATATTTCCGGTACTCATCGTAGCCAGTTAATTCCATCTTGTAACATACAGTTGAAGTCAGAATTATTAGCCGTCCTGAGAATTCTTTACTTTTTCAAATATTTCCCAAATTATGTGTAATAGAGCAAGGAATTTTTCACAGTATTTCTGATAATATTTTTTTTCTTCTGGAGAAAGTCTTCAGCTAGAATAAAAGCAGTTTTAATTTTTTTTAAAGCATTTTAAGATCAATATTATTAGCCCACTTAAGCAATATTTTTTTGATCGTCAAGAGAACAAACCATTGTAATACAATGACAAATAATACAAAATATTATGTACATGTTTAGAAATGTGTTGAAAAAACAGAAATTGAAATAAAACAGAAATTAAGAAAAAATATATATACAGGGAGGCTAATAATTCTGACTTCAACTGTATACCATTGCCTTATTTTCCAAACAAAGAGACACAAAAAAACTGATTCCTAAGACATTAGAAACCAAAATGATTTGGACTTTCCAAGACAGGGAGCCTTATTGTTCTGGACAGTGCGACATTTGTGACACAAAGTGTGAAAAGCTCAGAGTAAATGATGGATTGCTGGCCACACCAGCTTAGAGGTTTCATCTGAGAGGGTTGAAGATTACAAGGTTTGGGTTAGTTTCACTCAGCACCCAAAAGCCAGAGTAATGTCATCTGGCAGAGTATAAGGATAGAAAGAGACAGCGAAAGAGATGAACGAGTCCCCCCATACAAACCCAATTAAAAGAAACACAAGGGGTCCAGACTCCAGAAGATGTCTGTGTTTTTTTTTGTCCATCTGTAGCCATCTAAGCAGAAAGAAACTACAAGAGCAGCATCCTTAGTTCTAATGTAACCCTCATTTAGAAGGAATTATTATTCGGTAGCACTTTTCATTCATTCCTCCTTTGTAAAGTTAATTACTGCACTAACCATCCACTGTACACCTGTCGCTTGCTGTTATTCAACTAAAAGAGTCTTCTGACTGTATGAAAGCTAAAGTCCACCTTGCTTTTTAACACCAAAAAAATAGCACTTGTTCAAAATGTTTAAACAAATATGGTACTAAAATGTGTTTTCATCAATCAGATCATATGCAGATGATGCTAAATACAGATTTAAGAAACACTGAAAAAAATGGTTCATTGGATTTACTAAATTTTTTTAAGGGGTGGTCCACTACGATATCATATTTTAAACTTTAGTTGATGTGTAATGTAGCTGTGTGAACATAAACAACATCTCTGAATGTAATAGTTCAATGCATAGGGAGACATTGGCTTTTACAGAGGTAGCTTAGCAAAGCCTACAGCGAACGAAGTTTGGGGACTACAAAAAAATACAACCGGGTTAATGAGATCATAAACCCTTAAGGTTGCACGCAGATACCACACGCATACACCCAGCGCAGCGAAGGGGGGTGATCAGATGTGCTGTAATGTTATAGCAGAGAAAGCTAAAACGCTTTTTTTCACAGAGCTTCTTCTGTTTCTGTATTTGGGCTTCCAAAGGACATGACAGGAGGAGAGAAGTGCTTACAATTTAATTTTAACTATGTTCCAGAGAATTATAAAAAAGATATAGCTCTAGCACTTGACAAAGGACAGCTTCCAGAATCTCTCCCAGTTCAGGATTCAGCTAAAAACTCTTCAAAGAAGGAACAGTACCAACCATAATAGAAGAAGCTGTGGACAGTGAGCCACAAGTATTTTTATTTGTTAAAAAAAATTTCTACCATTAACAGTATGTTGTAGCAAGGATGTAAACAAGGATGTACACAACAGGAAATGCTGTTTGGCACCGTTAACAATTTAGCTACAAATTCACATTTATCTGTCACACAATCTTCACCAGTGCTGCAGTGTCTCTTTATGCAGCCGATTTCCCTGCGTTATACATCTCAAATAACCAACTCGCAAAAGATATGTGAACGTTTCATATTATTACACATGCTTATAATCAGAATATATATAAAATACACTTGTCAGGTTTTATTTTAGAGAGCAGGCACGAGGTTCATCTCTGTCTTCCTTCTGTCTGATTCAGGCTTAAATAGGGCTAACAGTTACACTGACTGACAGTATTTATGCAGCAGAGGCGCGTGCTAGTAGAGGCATGACGCTTTTCCTGGTGACGTGGAGCCGATCCGCGAATCACAGCACATTATGTTAGCTGACCAACCAGAGCCTATTAAGGGCGGGCTTTCGGAGGAACTAGGAAATATGATTGTAGTTTTCATGTTAGCTGAGTAGCAGTATATAATTAATTAAAGTAAGAGATATGACAAATGAAGCATGAGCACACATTGCTTTGCATCTCATAAACACAACCAAGCCTTAAAAATACACCACCTCTTTAAGGTAAGTGGTTGCAAACAAATTGACAGAATTTAAACAAACAAATTAAGTTTATAAATAAGAATATTACAAACTTTAATTTGTTGCCCATGTAAATTGTTTTCAACCAGTTACCTTAAACAAATTTTGTAAATCCAATCAATCTTTTTTTTTGAGTGAAGGTCTACGGTGTTTAAAATAAATTTTCCACCACTTCCAGGGGTGGTCAAATATGCTTTCAACTCGATTGCTTTCAAAAAATAAATGCATATGAAGTTAAATGCATTTGAAGAGCCACAAAAGTCCATCTACTGCCCAACTAATCTAGATCTAACATTTGTTAAACAGTAATAAAAAACTTTATTTCATCTGTATCTTTTTCTTTATTGTATTTATCTATGATTGTAGATTGCTTATTATGGTTTATGCAGATGCACACACAGAATCATCCCAATCAATCTAAAACTATATATTCTTTCCAAATAGAAATACTCAAGTCATCTGGTGAAATTGTATTCATATCGCAATATTCTTTATATCGCAGAATAACAAAACATTACAATGTTAGACTTTTCCAATATCGTGCAGCCAGAGTCTAAAATGGAGTAAATTAAAATAAAAGCTATTTCACTAGTGGACATTTAATACACCCTAAAAGAAAAACATTCAAGGGGATGGAATACATTGAAAATTATCTTTAGACTAAGACATAGAGCAACCCACTGCAAGAAAACCCAAACTGGTTATTCTATGGCATTACTGCGAATGCCTTTTTTGGAGCCTTTTTTTTTTTAAAGAATAAAGCCTTTATTTTGATTTCAATGGAAACTGTACAGGTTCAGACTCAAAGACTGACAGACTCGAATCAACATCCGTTATAAAAAACAAGTCAGCTCAAATGTGTAAAGCCCATGGTAATTTTCCAAATAAAACCAATATATGTTTCTCTTCATGAAGAAAAATTCACCCTCAAATTATATCTGTGACTTTCAATTTTTATCTGTATCAAAACAAAGTTATTTTCTATAACAGATAAATATATTCTAATAAAAAAGACACCTCCTGTTGACAATGTTATTGCAGCACATTTATTTAGAGAGCATGCTTTTGGGCCAGAGTTTTGCTTTTGTCTTTACTTTTGGAGCCAAGGGCATTATTAAACTTTAAGCACAGGGCCGCTATTCCAAAAATTAATTAGATAACTTTGGTCATTTTTTGTGCTTCAATCTTTCACTTATAATTTAATCTGTATCTTGGTGTTTCTTTCAAATTAATTGCGAAATTTAGCAAATTCTGAGTTAATAACATTTCTAAACCACTTTTTTCTCAGTGTCGAGGTTATATGCAAAGAAGCAAGTGTTGAAAAGCTAAATAAAGAGCGAGTGGAAAATAGCCAAATGACATTTTGTGAGTCATTCTATGAAATGGATGCATTTTGGCAGTTCATATATCTGCATATCTCTTCATGAAATCTCAGAAAGCCTCCATGAAACAACCAGCAGCTATTCACATAGAGTCAATCCCAATGATCAGATCCACTTATAGAGTTTGTATGTTTTTGGTTTTCACACTTTCTGTTTTAACTAAGAAAGAGCATCCAATGTGGGATGTTCTAATTGATCCCAAACCTCACTGACGCCTTTGTGCCTGAATTCGAGCAAATCTAACAGACAACAGCCAGTGGCCTTTCAGTATTCCCAGCTGAGTGGAAACCTTTAGGGAGAAACAACTACCAATTAATGTCAATGGTGCAGATTCCTTGAGGGTCTGGTAATGACATAAAACACTTCATGAGTCAGTGTAAAAAGAAAAAAAAACAAGGCCCAAGAGCATAAAGGGATCACTCCAGTCACTACAGAGAGAAAGTGACATGGGGTTAGAGGAATAATGGACTAATTAGCATGTGAAAAGTGGGTTTAAGCAACGATGAACTGACTAAACGGGTGCCACACATTGTTGCTGACAAAAAACAAACAAAAAAAGTTTCATTCAACTGAAATGAATTTAAAATCAAAT
>CAIGQW010055978.1:5602288-5624376 GCA_903798125.1 Danio choprae | reverse complement strand
TTCTGGTAAATTATTTTACAAAAATTCAATACAAACAAATTCTAAAATTAAGAGACTGTTTCTCTGGATTTGTGATTTACAGTTTTGCATTTGAATAAAACAGAATTTCAGCTTTATTTTTTCACGTACTGATGACATTTCTGTCAAATTTAAAATAAAAATGCTGCCATTTATAGAATTTTTGCATAAAATGACAACTGGTCTTAAAAAAACAATAACAAGAGAGCAAGTACCATGTATTACCTAAGTTAAGCTGTGACGGTGTTATCATCCTTCTATCTGTGGACTTCGTTTTTAAATACATAATTGCATGAATACTACATTAAATTACTGTTATTAATAAAACAGAACAGAAATGAGTTTTGAACTTGACTGCAGACACAACAACTAATAAAATGATGGAAAAGCAATAATTAGCTTATTTAAACTTTTTTTTCGAGCTTAGACATTACTGTATATGTCTGCACAAATATATCAATAGCTTATTTGCAGAAACAGATAACTGTGTTTTTATACATTTTCACAAATCAGGTTTCTTTTGTTTGGCATTTCTGTGTTGAGTTTGCATGTTCTCCCCATGTTGGCGTGGGTTTCCCCCACAGTCTAAAGACATGGTGAGGTGAATTGGGCAAACAAAATTGGCCTTAGTGTATGAGTGTGCGTATGGGTGTATAGTGTATAGTGAATGCGAGAGTGTATGGGTGTTATCCAGTAATGGGTCGCGGCTGAAAGGGCATCCGCTGCATAAAACATATGCTGGAATAGTTGGCGGTTCATTTCGCTGTGGCGACCCATGATAAATTAGGGACTAAACTGCAGGAAAACGAATGAATGAATGAATGAAATCATGTTAGTTTGTTTTTTTGCAAAATAACTCTTGAGTTTAATGAACTTAATGTTAAATTAAATTTAAAATTTAGGTAAAATTTAAGTCAAGTTTGGACTAACTTAAAAAAATATTATAAAAAAAATAAATAAAACATTTTTGAAAAAGAAATCTGTGAACTTACTAAACAATAATATGTTACTGAGTTTATCAAACAGGTAAAACCTTCATTACCAGAATGATCCAGAATAAAACAAGCAACTGTATTGTTTTCCAGGAGGACACCACTGTCACTGCTTCTCATTAGTTCTGTTATTCCTGTCTTAACGCGATATCTAGCAGGTCACCTGAGAGTGTCAAGCGTCAATGGGAAAAGTTGTGCCTGGAGGCTGACAGCACTCATATCATACAGGTGTCAGGCCTGATGAGTGGCAGACAGTTGCTGATGCTGAGGAACGCCAGCGCAATCCTCCAGCCCGCTCAATCCTCGGCAGTAATGGGGATGGGATATGAGCGTGTGCGGTCTGGGATTAAATCGATTGTGGCCCCCCTGCCCATTTCAGCGTGAGGTAATTGCTGTCTCCTTCTCTCCACGCTTCCCTGGAGTTTCACTGTGACTCTGGAAGTTTGTGCACTCCAGCATGGCGAAACTGAGACAGAAAATTGCTTTATTTTATGAACTGCACAGAATACGTGTATGAGTTTATTAGAGGGCTTTTAAAGAGGCCTGTCAGGAGCAGGTTAAGGCTTTGTCACAAACACTGCTTTAATTAATAGGGAAGTTTTCGTGTGAGGGAAAAACTGTAGGTTGTTGTTGAGGTTTTAGCATGAAAACTAGGATTTAAAAATACTGGGGTAAGATAATGCTCTTTACAGTATTTAAACAAAAGTAAAAACTGGGGGAAATTGGGAATCTTTACCTCAGTCCTTGTAGCACCACTGAATATCCAACAGTGTGCTCACACTGAAGTCCGAAATGTTCGTATGTGTTTTTTTTGTAATCATACGCGAAAAATTCGTCACGTAAACAAACCTTCAATGCGTGCAAGGCATATTAATCAATCAATTATGAAAAAACGCAAAACATTTCGGAGTTAGATTAAGCAGTGATACATTCTCCTCTCTTTTCCAAAGTAGAAACAGAAAAAGGATTAGGCTGCATATTGTGGTCATCCAATAGAGAGGAAGGAGAGCTCAGCTCATTATCAAAGAGCTGCGCTGGATTATCCCAAGGTTTATTTCAGGAAATCAGTGGAATTTTGATACATTGCTTGTGATACTTCACACATTCACATATGTAAACAAATCCTGAACAGAGACTGGCATATTATTTGACATTATAATAGATGGCAGCAGCGTTAACGTATCAAAGCAACAGACTGAAAGCGAACCATGCTTTCTATTATGATGTCTATGGGCCGTACGTCAAATGCACGCACACACGCACGCACGGGCCATGCTTTCTATTATGATGTCTATGGGCCGTACATCAAAGGCACGCACACAAGCATGGATGCAAAAACCTGGTTTGATTTTTTGGATGACGGACGAAAGTTTTAGATGCAGTGTCAATACGATTCACACAAGCTTAGGTCAAAAATTACGGACGGAAATTTCGGATTCAATGTGCAAAAACCTTAAGAGCTAGAAGCAATATTACTTTTTCTTGTGACTCCTTGGCTCAAGATTATCATAATTTTTTTCTGCACTAAAATGTTTCACATGTTTAGAATAAAACAAACCTTGTTTACTCCTCCTAGATCATTGGTCAAATTTTCATCAAAATAGTAACAGATGTACTTTACTCAATGGCAAACAAAAACATTAAACTGAAGCTAAACTACTAAACCGTTCTAGAATAACACACAAACAAACTGATGAAAAGTTTGTCAAAGCAGAAGCAAGACTGCATTTCTGCAATGCTTTACCAAATTCAGACCAAAGTTGTCTTTTTGACAACCATTAACCTGAGGTTTCAGCATAATACCACGTTTTGGTCAGATGATTGGAAAAATGTTTATTTTATAACATCTGAACAGTTTGCCCAAATCCCATTTCTTTAGATTTAGAGAAGCATACTGAGTTGACACATCACGTTTTTTTTTATAATTTTGGCCATCAGATATTTTTGCATCATTACAAAAAAATTCATTTCTGACATGCCCAAATGTTTCATTCAATGTTGCCTTTTGTGTCTTGGTGGATTCAGTGAATGATTGCAAAGCTTTTAGATACTGACACCAAACTTCATGTGTGCCATTGTGACCTCGCACTGGCCACATTGTGCAAATTAGGCAACATTAGAAGCAACTGGTCAAAAATGATACACCATTAATCCTTTTATATATATATTTTTTTATATCATCTTAAAATGGCTTGAGTTACTCAATATTAAAGTAGATCTGACTTTTCCTGCCATGCTTATCTAATCATTCTGCCTCTGTTGAGTTTGCCCCTTTACCTGCTTGCAGCTATATTTTATTTATTAAAGAGATAGTTCACCCAAAAATTAAAATGTATCATTTACTCTCAGTCAAGTGTTTCCATACCTTTTTGAAATTCTTTTTTTTCCCCTGTTAAACACAAAAGAAGATATTTTGAAAAATGTTTAAAAAACGGTAACCACTGCCATCCATAGTAGGAAAAACAATGTATATCAATGGTTAAAGGTTTCCAGCATTTTTCTAAATAACGTCTTTTGTGCTCAACAAAAGAAAAAAACTCAAACGGGTTTGAGACAAGTGCAGGTCGAGTAAATGATGACAGAATTTTCAGTTTCTTATTCCTTTGATATTTAATATAATTGATTAATATATTTTAATGAAAAGTTACAATGGCAACAATTAATATTAAAGATAACGTAAATTCTCCGTGTCACACCAGAAAGCATTCAATTATGCTCACTTGGTGCTGATGAAACTTTATTTATTCATTTATATATTTTATCAATGTTGAAAAATATATATATTTTTTGTTTCATTAGGATTCTTTAATCAACAGAAAGTTCAAAAGACGAGCATCCACATGAAATGAAGCATTTCTGAAACCTTTACGGTCACTTTAAATTAATTCCCAGCATCCCTTCAAAGCCAAATGTGTTAAAATGTATTTCATTACCGTGATGGATGATATCTACCTCTCTACATTTTGCTAATTATTTTTATTCATACACTAATAGCCAGCTGTGACAGCACCACGTCTTTGGGGAAAATTCATTCCTGCTTTGTTTTCCTCATTAGAAGCATTTATTCTGATAGTGACAAATAACAGTCCACACTGATTTATCCTTATAAAACTCCAAAAAGTTGACTCTTTGGTAACTTTCTAAAAAGTATCTTTTAACACTCTGGTGTACCAAACATCTCAAAAATGAAATACTGTAACTGACACACATAAATACACTCATAATGTTGACACAACTAAATCGAGAGGCATTATATAAGTCCTTTCTTTGTGAAGGACAAAGCTCAGTCATAACGTTTAACACGGAGCCCAATCAAGCTTCTCTATTATCATAACTCACGACTTTGTCAAGAAGCCAAGAATAAAGACAATTACAATTGAGAGACCTTTGAGATCCCGAAGACCAGCCCTCTTTAAGCTGTTGACTCATAAGTCAATTTCAGACAGTGCTTTCACATAAGAGAGGCAGACCAAAAACTTGCTGTAAACACACACACACACACACACACACATATATGCCCACTCATAGTCCATTTCCAGCTGATTAGTGGTGGTAATCACGGCTGAGCTGCAATCAGCCTCCACTCCCAGCATGATAAACACAACCCTCCACCCGCCCATCCACTTTCTGCCCAACTACAAGCTCTCTTTTCTTTCGCAATCACCACTTTCCAACCATCTATCCACAGAGAGAGAGAGAGAGAGAGAGAGAGAGAGAGAGAGAGAGAGAGAGAGAGAGAGAGAGAGAGAGAGAGAGAGAGCTCACTGTGCTCACAGAAAGAAGTGTGGAAACAGAGGAACATTTCCTACTGTACTGTGATTATTATCACCACATCAGAGAAGAATGTTTCTCAAAATTTCAACAAATTATACCAAATTGTATAACATACCCAATTTCTAAATGAGTATGTCCCATTTTAGGTGAAAACTCTACAATGATCACAACAACAGAGAGATATGTATCAGCCTAGAAACTAAGACTGTCAGCCAATAGGCAAATTATTTCTTACATATTATATGCTGTTGTACAAAGTTATTAGTATATACACTACCTGACAAAAGTCTTGTCGCCTGTCCAAGTTTTAAGAACAACAAATAAAAAAAAGACAACATTCTAGTTGATCGTTTGGTATTAGAAGTGGCTCATATGAAAGGCAAAGGCCTCTAGATTACGCATATTTTACCAAAATAAAATATGATCATGCCTTGATTTTTAATTATTTAATTAGGACAGTAAGCTCTGACTTTGCTTAGACAAAAGTCTTGTCACTTAACAGAAATAATGTACAGTATAGAATATAAAGTGATGGTGCAGTGGGAAAATAATTATATTGTGTATGACTCCCATAAGCTTGGAGGACTGCATCTATACATCTATGCAATGACTCAAATAACTTATTAATAAAGTCATCTGGAATGGCAAAGAAAGCGTTCTTGCAAGACTCCCAGAGTTCATCAAGATTATTTGAATTCATCCTCAATGCCTCCTCCCTCATCTTACCCCAGACATGCTCAATAATGTTCATGTATGGTGACTGGACTGGCCAATCCTGGAGCACCTTGACCGTCTTTGCTTTCAGGAACTTTTAAGGAACAGGAGACTGAAGTATGAAAAGGAGCGCTATCCTGCTGAAGAATTTGCCCTCTCCTGTGGTTTGTAATGTAATGGGCAGCACAAATGTCTTGATACCTCAGGCTGTTGATGTTGCCATCCACTCTGCATATCTCTCGCAAACCCCTATACTGAGTGTAACCCCAAACCATGATTTTTCCTTCACCAAACTTGACTGATTTCTGTGAGAATCTTGGGTCCATGCGGGTTCCAATAGATCTTCTGCAGTATTTGTGATGATTAGGATGCAGTTCAACAGATAATTCATCTGAAAAATCTACCTTCTGCCTCTTTTCCCAAATGATCAACTAGAAGTCAAGTTATCATTTGTTGCTCTTACAACTGGGATTGACGACAAGACAAGATATACAAGCATTATCACACGAGTAGCAGTGCAATGTGGCTGAAAATCGGCACTGGTGGGAGGCGTGTGTTGGCTCAAGGCCGCAGGCTGAGCGATTAGAGGGCATAATCGTGTATATAAAAAAGAAAATCAAACAAAGTCTAAAAACCCTTTTGTATGAGGAACTACTTTCTTCCGCCATTCATTCACATCTCCAGCTGACGTCAGAACAGCAGAAACCGTTGCTACTTTACCAATGTCACTTTAGAGCTAGTGTTTGAATGATTCTCCTGCATGATGTTCAAAGTGATGACAAAACAGGTGATTATGATGACATTTTAAGATTATAAGGCTGAACCAATGCATGAAATGCCATCCGTCTACAGAGATATCTCCCTACAGTATTAGTCTACAGTATTTCTTTGTTGCAATCGGGTGATCACAATAATTAACCCCGAAAAAAAGCAGCGCAATCACTACCAGATTGCTGTTGTTTGCGATAAGAAAAAATGATAAACACATGCGGGCATTTCTTCTTTCTTTCTGTTTACTGAACTAGTCTGCAGTTGCGAAAACAGGAGACTCATTAGAAGCAGATGGCCAACCAAAAAGTAACTCAGAGTCTCATCTCACTCAATACACTACAATTACTATGGTATAAATACAGCACTACAACCTACAAAAGAGAGAGATCGACTTAGAAAGTCGCTTACCAGTTTTATAATGATTTGATCAGCTATAGTTTAAAATTTAGCTGGGTTATTCCTCCTCTACGGGCTTATTATGCGGTCTCTGTCGCCATCTTGTGGATGGACAACGCCAACCATCTTTGGTCTGCTCACAGTATGGCAGGCTAATTCATTCATTCATTTTCATTTCGGCTTAGTCCCTTTATTAATCTGGGGCAGGCTAATTCTCCCAGAAATTATACATATTTTAAAATAGGCACTATCCTTATAAATAAACTGCATAGTTGCAATCTAAACAACTACATTCTCAAATAAAAAAGCCTCAAAAGTACATTTTGTCGTCCAACTGCAGCAATATTTGTTTAATTGTAGAGTGTCCTCTGCTTGTTGCTGTATGTGGGCGGAGTAATACAAGGGTGAAGAGTAAAGGTCGGGTGCTGTTACTGGCAGAATATCTCACGGCTATCAGCCAATCAGATTATTATTATTATTATTTTTTTTTTACAGATCTATTTCTACCTACAGATCTAAGTTTTCTCTTATTTTTTGTATTATACACTGTAAAAATATCCGTAAATATCCAATTTTTTTGTGATTCATGTTTTTTTTTTTCACCATTTATTAATGCTTTTGAGTTGCATTACGGGACCTTGACATTTCTTCCAACAACTTTTAACCTTCAAAAGTTTTTAAAAGGTCAAAAGTATTAAACTGCCAGTACATATTCTGTTATTTTACAGACTTTTTTATCTATATATTATTCTCTATACATTATAATATTTCTAACTATTAAAATGTCTATAAAAGTCAGTTTGTTAAACTGTAGAGTTGAATTTTCAACATCAAAAGCTGGCAGAGCAGAGATCAAGCACTCATAATGCAACTGTAAATTAACGGAAAACACTTGTGAATCAGAAAATACGAAAACTTAATTAACAGATATATTTTTTAATTGTTTGTTCATTATTTGACAATGCTTTGGCAATACTGTGCCAGCCATGTAAATAAAGCTCATATGAGAGAGAGAGAGAGAGAGAGAGAGAGAGAGAGAACCCCAAAACCCTGGGAACTCCTCAACAACAAAAGCATAACGCCTTACAAGCATCTGCTGCTCTAGGCTGTTATGTCAGATTTTTAATTTTTTTTTCTCAGTGATGAAAGAGCACCTATATCTCTGTGAATGTACTGTATGCTTCCTGCCACAGCTTTGATCCGCTATTTCGGAGAGGCTTAATGAGCTGCAGTCAACAAAACAACAAGTCCTACACAACGATCACCGCAAGACGCCACACTGAACGTTAACAAGAAAACTCATGAGTCACAAGGACATGAGCTGATAGCTGAGGAGTGCGTAGAGCGAGGTTTGTCGTCATCAAATGATCACATCAAACAGATTTTTTAGATACCCCCACCTCCCTTGAGTGCCGTCTTTAAGTTATTCCCCAAATGCACAGTATCTGTACTGAAGATGTACTGTAACTGTCAGAAAGGCTGACTCAAGATCTCAAAAAATGAAGCTGGTCTTCAAATTAGGTTTAAATCTCAATTTGGATAAGTGGCTTTTATGTCAGGTTCAGATAACTTTTGGTTCTGCTATGACAATGTAACAGCTAATGTGATTTTAACAAGAAATCAAGAAGATCATGGACAAGAAACATGCAAGGATCTCGTGTTAAGATGGAGTCAACAGGAATTTAGTTAAATGGAAATTGCATTACTGTGCTTGATTATGGTGATATATTATACATGCATGCGACATCTTCCATTCTAACAAGACTTGATTCAGTATACCATGCTTCATTACGTTTTATTACAAATGCAAAATCCCGTACTCATCATTGCACTTTATATGAGATGGTGGGCTGGACATCACTGGCTATACGTAGAAAACAGCACTGGTACATGTACTGTACAACATCCAGCTTATCTTACTCTTCTTTGTCTTAGTTCTGCCAATTACCAGCTACGCTCTTCCAAGTTTTTGCTTTTTAATATATCTCGAGTTTGCACAGAACTGGGAAAGACTGTGTTTTCTTTTTGTTTACCTTGGGGATGGAACAATTTTCAAGACGATTTAAAGCTAGATAAAAGTGTGTCTTTCAAGGCATTATAAAGAGTGTGGTATTGGAAGCATGTGACGGTTTTTGTCGAGAGGATTGATGATTGATTGTTGCTGTAATGTGGTGTTCTTGTATTTTAAAAATGTTTTACTGTATGGCTGTTATCTTGGCCAGGTCTCTTCTGTAAAAAAAAAATATTAAAAAAAATAAAGATTTTACATTTCAATGAGACTTCCTGGTTAAATCACAAGTATACATTTCAATCTGGTGTTTTGATCTGTCACTTTTGCCCACTTTCCTGATTTGTTTGTGACCGTTTACAGCTGGTCTCTTTTTGCTTCCCCCCCCCCCCCAATCGAATAGCTATCTGATCATAAAAAGGTCAGATGTAAACCACTTCAGCAGGTGTTTTGAGATTTATTCTAGGCTCTGGTAACGACATCTGATTGTTGAAACCACATATGCAAATTTTAAGTTAGTTAAATTCCTCCCAAAACTTACAAAAATAAATATGAGAGTGTGTTATAGGCTTTAGACGTGACATTAATCGCAGAGCTTTGTGCATTCTGATGTTTTGCTGAAACATGAGTGAAGTACACCTCCAGTAGCCTACATATGAAATCATGTGTGTCAAAAAAGATAGCTTATACTCAAAAAATTAAATTTGCTGTTTAAAATGGAAAACAATAGGCTGCAGAAAGCTGCAAAACCTGTATTTAGCATTGCCTACTTTTGACCAGATTGCTGAAAATGCATCTTAATACCAGGTGTAAACAGGGCTTCAGGCTACATGTTGCCTCTTGACTGCTGTAATCATAGCTTGTCATCTTCAATGACGTGTGTTTTCATTGAAAAGGCAGAACTACAGCGACTTACTTCTGGAAACAAGCAGTGGTGGACAAACTACACAAATCAAGCACCTGAGTTAAAGACAGCCTAATAAAATATTACTCCAGTAAAGATATAAAGTTTTCCTTTTTCGAATGTTAATCGAATCAAATCTAACGTAGCTTTTACTGTCCCTAATTAAAAATAGAATGTCCTTGAGGAATGCTTATCATGTATGTAATCGTTATACACTGACAACTGCTAATTAATGATAATTCAAGTGCTTTAACATAGACTTGTATTTTAAGAAACATGTTATTTTTAAGTGTACACACTCAAAACATGGTTTTTGCTGCTTGTTCAAACTACTTGTTTAAAATTAGCTTAATCAACACAATTCTTGAGTTTATTGGGGACAAGTTAACAGTTTTATGTTCAATCCATTTAAATTTATAAAAACAATTAAGTTAACTTAATTAATTTGTGTTGGGACAACATGAAGAAATTGTGTGGAACCCAGCATTTTTTACAGGGTACACATATTACACTTTACCTGAAGGGGTGTACATAAGACTGTCATGAACACTTTATAATTGTGACATGACTCATGCCATGAATGTGAATGAGATTCTTTGAATGCTTATAACAACTGTTATTAAGTGTTATTCACTCGGTTATGTCATTTTAAATGTAAAGATGGCATTGTTTGTTATGACAACTTGACTTTACCAGGACAACATAACTTGTCATAAATCTGTCATTAACATTATTTTCATGAGGCATTATAAATATGTCATGATTTTTATAACAGTGTCATTAGCAATTTTTGACCTTAAATACAATGGTAGAAGATGAATTTGTCATTAAATAATAATGACGCTCTTAAAAATGATTTGACAGAGTAATGACACTTTTAATGAGGCATTTTAATGGCAAATACAGTTTGTTCCATTGAAAACGTGATCAGAGAAATTCATAATACAATTATGCCTCATGGCAATCATGTATATGACAGATTTATGACAAGTTATGTTGTATTGGTAATGTCAAGGTGTGATGATAAAGATAAAAAACAGGTTTTGATGTGTTTATGTCAAGTTGTCAGAACAAGCAATGTCATCTTCGCATTTAAAATGACACAACTGAGCAAATGACACTTAATGACAGTTGTCATAAGCATGCATAAAATCTCATTCCTTCTCATGACGTCATGTCACAATTATAAAGGTTTCATGACAGTCTTTTTAAACATCCCTTCAAGTAGTGTGACTTTAAAAATTTTTTTTAAAGATTTTGCTTTCTTTTTATTACAGTACATTTTGAATTCATACTTTTACTATTGAATCATAAATTGACTATTTGTCATTTATTTATTTAATAATATTTTATGCCCTTTATATCTATAATCTTTAATGCAACACAATAAGAAGTATAAATATATGCTTTGAAACTATATTTAGTTAAACCAAATCAAAAAAAGTGCTTGTTTGAATTTTTATTTTTATACTATTTCTCTAAAAATAAAAAAAAAATAAAAAATGTTCCCACTTAAAGGTTCAAGAAACCCTCGAGTACTTTTTTGAGATTTTAGCAAATGACTTTGTGTTGAGCATTAATTAAGACAACGTTAGCACATGTCAGCTTTAATTGTGGATAATATTGGATAATTTGGAGCTTTTGTCAGCTAATTTCATCTTCAGTGTTTAAAATCATTATTGGGGCGGGATCAAAATCGGTGACGTAGCGCCAATCTGCCTGTCCAGAGATGACGCTTTGGTTTCTCATTATAATTCATAGACTGAGTTTTCTTATCCTATAAGAAGACCCTGCTTCTTAATTATTCATGACAGAAGAGCTGTACGAGAATTGGAGAATGGCGGACTTTGTCTTTTATCAGTTGAGTTTGTTACCATTTAGACACATCGCCTATATCCGTGCTGCCGTGTTTGCCTATGTTTAAAATCCTCCAGATTACAGACAGGGCTAATGGTTGAAATAGATAGGGCAAGAGACCTACTGCACTGCTATCCACTGTGTCTGCATTCAGACCCGGGAATTCAGGAGGAGAGAAGTCATGATTATCTTTATAATGATATAACAAATTGTGGTTATATTCATTCATTCATTTTCATTTCGGCTTAGTCCCTTTATTAATCTGGGGTCGCCACAGCGGAATGAACCGCCAACTTATCCAGCATATGTTTTACGCAGCGGATGCCCTTCCAGCTGCAACCCATCTCTGGGAAACATCCATACACACCCATTCACACTCATGCACTATGGACAATTTAGCTTACCCAATTTACCTGTACCGCATGTCTTTGGACTTGTGGGGGAAACCGGAGCACCCGGAGGAAACCCACGCCAACACAGGGAGAACATGCAAACTCCACACAGAAACGCCAACTGACCCAGCCGAGGCTCGAACCAGCGATCAGCGACCTTCTTGCTGTGAGGCGAACGTGCTACCCACTGCGCCACTGTGAGGCCTTGTGGTTATATATTATATGAAATTACGAATAGCCTATCAAATATGTATCAGGGCATTAAATAACTTACTGTTTATTTCTTTGCATACTAACTTTGTAAATCAAGCATCTACTCATGTTTTGTGTCAGATTTTTTTAGTCTGATTTTTTGAGCCAACTGACAGTTGTTCTCCCCCCATCTTTTTCCCCTGCTCTGCCAGCCACGCCCACTCCTCCCTCTGCTCTCAGCACTCAACGCCCATCATGGAGCATTTTTTGAAAAAATTATGAGGTAGACTTTAACTGAAAGAGGGGGGTTTCATTAAAATGTCAATTTACAAAAACAAGCAAATTAACTTGTTCACCACCAGCACCAGCAACACCTGCATCAACCTGAGAATTGATTCCCTCCAGAAATAATAAACGGGACCTAAGCGGATCTGCATCTGGAGGAATAAGACTGTAGAGTCACAGTACAGCTGATGAGAGGCTGTGTGTAGGGGAAATGCAGCTGCTGTAAATTGCTACCTGTGCTCTCCTTCTCCCTCCTCCTCATCTTTACGCTCTTATGAGGCTTGCAGAGAGGAGCTGACAGCCTCTAATTCCTGCCCTCACAGGAAAGAACGCTTCTGTTATTAATATCTTCAGCCCACACTCAGTAGGGGAGCTTCTGCAGTCATGCTGAAAGGAGGACGGAGGGCTCTAGCTATAGCGGATACTGGAGTATGGTTCGATAGGAAAGAGAATGCAAGAGTATGGAATGTGGTGTTGTGCTGAAAAAAATGCACTGGTACAGTATTGTGTGCTGTGGTAATTACAACTAAATTAAAATAATTGTATGATTATCATCTAAAATGAAGTTAATGTGTTAAATTAAACAACCAACAATTACATTTGAGAGGCATAGCAATAATAATGCAGTAATTTGTTTTGTTATTATATGCTGTTAAAAGTACTCTAATATTGTAAATATTTTCACATAATGTACACATTTGTAATTGGGTTTTTTTTCTCTTAGTACATTGTAATTCTATGTTTTATTTTATTTTATTTTATTTTACCAATAAGGCTGTATTTATCTGACCAAAAAGCCAGTAAAGGCCAGTGTGTTGTGGTAACTACAAAAAATAATAATAAATATATAATTATCATCTAAAATAAAGTTATATTATTAATATAAATAAATATATTACTGTAAATTAAATGAAGGCATAGCAGTCCAATAATGCAGTCCAATTTCTCTTTGTTTTGTTATTATTTACTGTTAAATGTACTATAATATTGTAAATATTTTCACAATGTACACATTTCTAATATTTGTTTTTCCTTAGTACATTGTAATTCTTTGTTTAGAAAATTGTTTGGGGTCTGTATGATTTAATAAAATTTTATTAATAAGGCTTCATTTATTTGACCAAAAGCCAGTAAAAACCAGTGTGTCGTGGTAACTACAACAAAATAAAAATATCTAATTATCAACTAAAATAAAATTAATATGTTTCTTTTATTAAATTTGACTGTCATAGCAAAAATAATACTGTCTGATTTCTCTTAGTTTTTCTTAAAAAAATTTTATTTCATTTAATTCAAATAGGGCTCTATTTTCATTTAACAAAGCGTACTAGGAGTACTAGGATATTATTTATTTCAATTGTATTACTACTGAAAACAACTTTCCTATTTAAATATATTTCATGTTTTCTATTTAGACAAATTTTACCATTTAATTTTTTATTAATAATCAATTTATCAATGTGATGATTTGATGCTCAAGATACATTTAATTTGATCAATATTGAAACCATTTGTGCTGTTTAATATGTTAGTAAAAAACATTACATTTTAAAGGTATTTTCTTTGGTGAATAGAAATTATTTAAATAATTGATTTAGCATAAACATCATTTTGAAACATTGTTAACGTTTTTACTTTCGCGTTTGATTGATTTAATACAAAGTTCATGTAACCTCACTAATTAAAGATATTGATTTCCTTTTCTTCTTCTTCTTTTTTTAATTTTAATGACCCAAAACATTTGTGGGAAAGAAAGAGCTGCTCTTGTGAAGACAATAAAAGCAGTGAAGTGGAAGAGAGAATTAGCTTTGCGGAGAGAAAGATGTGTACAAACAACATAAGAAATGAGAAAAGGAGCTGAAGGCATGTATAAAGAAGAATCGAGATGAAGTCCTGAGGAAAAATGGAGAGGCGTCTGTGAACAATAACCTGAAAGACAGTAAATTAGCTATACTGTATGTATCACAAATGACAATTCAAGCAGAACCTCATATTAAAATGTACCTAAAGAAACCACAGGGAGAAGTTTCTAACATTATTGGCTTACAAACACAGCAGACACAGATATTGATATGTACAACTGTGCACGGAAAGAAAAATAAATATGCAGTTTTTGTGCTCTGGGATATTTGTTCACATTACAAATCGCTGTCCGGAGGACCATAATTTAATTTCAAATTCATATGATGCTCCTATTTTCTTCATACCATGCTCATATATGGCTTGAATTGAATCACACATGGAACAGTGGTAAACATAAAGGAAATTTGTTCTGGAAGCTGTCATGTTTACTGTACATCCATCTATTTTTATAGGCATTTTGGAGTGTTTTCATTTAAAAAAAAAAAAAAAAAAAAAAGCAGGATGAAAACATCAAGGTGCACTTTAAATGCACGCAAAAACATTATGTGCTTGCTATTATACACTTGACTAAAATGTACATGTACATTATATGGACATAATCTCAATTGTTGATTTAATCATCATTAATGCAAATTGGTTAAATGGTATGACAAGCCCCACCTTCTCTTGAACAATCTCTATGACAAGCCCCGCCTTCTCTTTATCAATCTCTATGACAAGCCCCGCCTTCTCTTGAACAATCTGTATGTCAAGCCCTGTCTTCTCTTCAACTATCAGTTTGTCAAGTTCTCTTGAACGATCTGTATGACAAGCCCCGCCTTCTCTTTAACAATCTGTATGACAAGCCCCGCCTTCTCCGGAACGATCTGTATGACAAGCCCCACCTTCTCTTAAACGATATGTATGACAAGCCCCACCTTCTCTTGAACGATCTGTATGACAAGCCCTGCCTTTTCTTGAACAATCTGTATGCTAAGCCCTGCCTTCTGTTGTACGATCTGTATCACAAGCCCAGCCTTCTCTTGAACGATCAGTATGACAAGCGCCGCCTTCTCTTGAACGATCTGTATGACAAGCCCCGCCTTCTCTTGATCGATCAGTATGACAAGCCCCGCCTTCTCTTAAACGATCTCTAAGACAAGCCCCGCATTCGTTTGAACATGCACAAGAAGGACATATATGTGAGATGTACAACAAAACATGCCCAAAGTAACACATTTCAGATTTGCAAAAATGTAGATAGCGCCCTCTAATGGATTTCTCATCTGAAACGTGCAACGAAATGTAACAAAAGCAACATATTTTACATTTTGCAAAAAATGTGAGATGAGGCATGCATTTGCAATGAACCTGGGCAGCATTTTTTTTTCAAATGAAAGTTATTACTGGTGACACATTATCCCCATGTTTGTGGCCTGCTGATACAGCTAATGTAGTCTGTCTGATAAATGATCGGAGGCTCATGCTGCTGTGAGCCACACACATCTGCTGGCCCTGTGAAGATCAGACTCTGGCTTTAGGGATGGAAGAGTGGCATGATGGGGTTTCGGAAACCTCTGGAGCAAGAAAAGCAGACTCCAGTACAGATCGCTGACAGACAATATGCTGATTGCAGTGGCAGGGGGATTATATCAGAAGTGGCCCACTACATCAGCTTTAATGGGGCTGTAAAGCCAAATATCTGCTATGAACAGGTTTTACAGACACACAGGTGTCAGCAATTACTGTAACAAACAGTTTTGACTAGCAGGAATGTAAACTCTGGCAATGGGTTTCATTTATAATAATACATCTATATCATAAACATCTATAAAATATATACAGTTGAAGTCAGAATTATTAGCACTCCTGAATTATTAGCCCCCCTGTATATTTTTCCACAATTTCTGTTTTTAATGGAAAGAAGATTAATTTTATCTTTGCCATGATGACCGTACATAACATTTCACTAGATATTTTTCAAGATATTAGTATTCAGCTTAAAGTGCAATTTAAAGGCTTAACTAAGTTCATTAGGTTTATTAGGCAAATCATTGTATAACAATGGTTTGTTCTGTAGACAATTGAAAAAATATATTGCTTAAGGGGGCTAATAATTTTTACCTAAAAAGTTAACTGCTCTGATTCTAGCTGAAATAAAACAAATAAGACTTTCTCCAGAAGAAAAACAATTATAGGAAATACTGTGAAAAACATTGCTCTGTTAAACATCATTTGGGAAATATTAGGGAAATATAATTCACAGGAGGATAATTTTGACTTTAACTGTATATTCTTTTCAATTCAATTTAATTCAAGTTTATATTCTTAACAAATGTAAACACGTGCATGGAAAACTACTTCATTAAAAAAAGCGCACATAATTAATTTAGGCAATCTTGGTTGTCGGTGGTTTATCACACTGGGCATTTACTGTACTCTACCACCTCTTACCCTAATAGATGGACATTTCTTTTGTAATAACCTGCAAAACACGATTTAGTGATCAGATGATTCTAAAGCACTAAACTCTGGGAATCTTTTCAGTAAGTTTCAGAAATCAGTCCAAAAAGAAAGCAAGAGAGAGACAGAACGAGAACAGTGGTGGCCAGCTTTCAGTAAATTATTCAAATATTTATGTATGGCATGATGATAGTATTAACATTTGGATAAAAAGCAAGCCTGCATCTTACTAGAAACACTTTGGATGAGGATTGTAATCGATTTAAAGACAACTGCTGTGATATACGGGGTCATAATATACTTTATGCACATTTCAGTACATTGACATTTTGTTTCCCCCCACCCACTGCAGTATAATGTATTGATTGATTTGTGTCATGTGTATGCTGCAGTGTTCAGTAATGCTGAATGGATCTGTAGTACTGTACTGTAGTAGATCCATCTGCCGGGCCAAGATGGTTGAATTAGGGAATTTAGCTTTTTGTTTGTTTAATATATCCATGTGATCCTGCTCAATATGGCAACTCCACTTGCCCAAAATGTACACACGCTCTTAAAAGCTCCAAGATATGTTGTTACAATATACATTCACTGCCAATTCTGACAAGTTTTGAACTGTATCTTAATTCATGCATGTTTTGTTGTGCATAAATTCATGAAAATTTACAGACATCTACAGTACACTGTAAAAAAATGGTTACTGCTTTAAATTGTTTAGTTAAATCAAATTTCTAGTCATCTCAACTTACAATAGTCAAACTGAGAAAAAAATATTAAGTTAAACTTATTAACTTATTAAAATAAGTTAAAGTACATAAAAACATTAGTTGTCATGACTTTGTCATATCAGTTTTTACAGTTATACATTATTAACTCTTTCCCTGCCATTGATGAGATAAGTTGTTAATTAAGAGAAAACCCTTCCCTGCCATTGACGAGTATTTAGTTATAATATGTGTTTTAGTTATAATATGGTAAGGGGAAGCCCTAATGTATGTCCTGAGTGAAGTACATGACGTCACATGCTCTGGGGAGTGAAATTAAAGAAAGTATTAAAGTATGAAAGTATTAAAGAAAGTAAGATCACAGGTAAAAATCATGGTAAAAATGAGAGTTATACAACCGTCCAATGGCTTAATCTCTACTATACCATATACGTGTGTGTTTATGTGCACATGGATATGCGCACATATACGTGTGCGTTTATGTGCACATGGATATTGTGTGTGTGTGTGTGAATTAATGCGTGTGTGTGTGTGTGTGTTACCCTATATACTATATATCTTTAAAATGCACTACTTTTAGAAAAACGCATGTCATGTTTTACAGTTTTCATAAAACCTACCTGCATTTACGTGGGTATAAAACGAACAGGTGAATATATAATTTGTTTGTTTAAATGCAGAGGGTTTGTTCTTTATTTTGATTTATAATTTGGCCATATATTCTTAGCCGAAAATATTCCGAGGGCTGCCGAATTTAAGTGAAAATCTTCAAAAATGCTGGCAGGGAAAGAGTTAACTAAAGCTTGCAGAAATTGGTTTATGAATGGTTCATGAAGAGATTTTTCAGTATTTCAAATCACATGGTGCATTCATCCAAAAAAACAGAGACAAAAAACAATGACATGTTTTAGGATTGTATAGCATGAAACTTTGACATAAGAATACCCAGGATTAACAGTTAACCCTTGAGGGAAAAACAAATCTGGTGGGAAATCCAAGATTTCTATTATAGCAGGGGTTTACTGTAGCCTATAGGGTGAAAACAAATCTAGCATGAAAAGCATTATAATTTAACACAGCTATTTACCATCTCCATGAGTATGTTTCTGAGCATGTTGATAAACACAATTATTAGTAAATTAGAGGCATTGTGTGGCGTCTGCTTAATGATAAAGGCTCTGACTGTGAACAAGTGAAGGATGACAAACTCACTCTCTCATCCGCTGGATTCTGCCCTCAGCCATGGACATATTGATGCTACCGACTCCCAGAAAACCCAGCTGAGGTTTCTCGTCCTCTGTTTTAGCTCCTGGAACACACAAAACAAATATGCAACATCAATTAAGTTTGGACTCATTTAACTTGATAAAATTTGTTTCTCTGGACTTTTAATAATCGTTTCATATAGGCTCATGCTAATTGATATAAGGCTTTGTGGACAAATATAAATTGCTCATACGCATTGCACTGTATACTAGGGATGTGCATCGCAACTCATTTCAATATATTTAAATGAAAATCTTGTTAAATCTGTGTAAAGGTATTGTTGTTTGTTAAATACCGCTTGCTTTTCTGTGCTTTAACCTGGTATTTGTAAGTGAAAAGTAAATCATAAGAATACTATCTATTTAAAGGTATTTTATTTGTTTGTATGTCGATATAGTTAATACTGTTGTCAGGTAGTTCGCATTTAAATTGGTATAAAATGTACAGTATTGTCTCTTATAACTGGTAGTACAACAAAAAATGATACCATGCAAGTAACACAGAGAAAATGAACACAATGTCTAAAGTATAAAAATAAAATACTGGTTTCCGGTTCAGTATATACACTTTTCAAAAGAACAGCTTTTATTTAATATGTATCTATTTACATGAACACAACAGAAATCTGAATGTAGCCTTTGTAAAATCATAAAACATGAAAAATATTTTAATGACTATACTCAAAAAATGCTAGTTTGTTTGATCCCAACATTGTTAAAAATGTTAACATTTATTTTTAAATAAACACAGTTTTTTAATCCATCAATCAAAGAATGTTGAAAAAAATCCTTGTTCATTCATTTGCTTTCCCTCGGCTTAGTCCCTTATTTATTAGGGGTCGCCATAGCAGAATGAACCGCCAACTATTCCGGTATATGTTTTACGCAGCGGATGCCCTTCCAGCCACAACCCAGTACTGGGAAACAGCCATACACACTCTCATTCACACATGAACTCTAAACTCACCAATTTAGTTTAGCCAATTAACAATTAGCAGATACATGTCTTTGGACTGTAGGGGAAACCGGAGCACCCTGAGGAAACCCACGTGAACATGGGAATAACATGCAAACTCCACACAGAAATGCCAACTGGACCAGCCAGGCCTCAAACCAGCGACCTTCTTGTTGTGAGTTGACAGGGCTAACCACTGAGCCACCGTGCTGCCCGCAAATTTCATCTTTTCATTATTTTTCAATATTGATTATAGTAAAAAAAAAATCGACTTAAATCAAACTTCAATGTCAGAACTGTTGCTAATTTTCTAATAATTGAAGGATCTGCATCTGAAGGATGCTTCTGTATTGAATTAGTTCATCACAAATACATATTACAGATATACACCATCTATGATGCAGGAGAAAATCATAAACAAGTAACACAGTTGACCTAATCCAGTGCAATAAACGTGTTTACCGGCTCATATTCAACTTTATTGTTCATGTTTATGAGCAAATCTCTAATTAAAAGGCAGTTTTTATGACAGATTGTTTTAGAGTTTACGATTTACATGACATTCTAGATATTCTAAGATAATAGGACATAAAAGGACATCATAGGACATTTTACACATTACATAAAAGATCTGGTAAAGTTCTAGCTACACATTTTATGTAGGCCAGTGCTGAATGAAGTCAGAGATGTGAAAAAAGCTGAATTTCTGAGTTGACAGCCACAGTGACATGAGCGTTATGGTTCACCAAGCCAAACCAGTTTGTGTGTGTGTGTGCGTGCGTGCGTGTGTGTGTGTGTGTGTGTGTGTGTGTGTTTGAAAAGTCAGCAGGTGACAAGGACACACAGAAATCATGTCAGACCAGCAGTGCATTGTGTTGTGTAGGTTGAGTGTGTTTGTGTGTCATTGGTGTCTTTTAGCAGCATAACTATAATTGTGATAAATAGCACTGCATCAGGGCTCTTCACAAAGATTTTTAAGGAGAGTAATAAAAAAACCTGGTGTTGTGGTGCTTGGGCATAAGCTTGGGCCAAGTGTTATTAAAATAAATTATTAATAATAAATTATTTTTATTTTTTTTATTTATTTTAATTAAGTGATTTTTTTTCTCAAATGTTCCAACATTTCATATCTTGGACCACATCAATCTCTGAACTTAGTCTGAATATTCTGAGATGTCACATTTTGGAAGGTATGTTAAACCTGTAGGTACAGTAAAGTTAAAGTATTAAAAACAAATTGTTTGTTGAAACATTGAAAAATAAAGACATAAAAATGTAATAATAAAAAATTAAATAAAATTTTAAATTTAAAAATAACAAAAATAACAAAAAAGATTTTTTAAAATAATAATAATAAATAAAAATATAAATAAATAATCCAATATTTGATATCTTGGACCACATCCATCTCTGAATTTTGACTGTTAATGTAATTTGCAAATAGTCATTTTTAAAAAATCATAGGCGAATATCCAGAAAATAATAAACCTAGAAAAAAATAATTGACCAAATGAAGGTACGTTTGGGCATTATAGTTTCTTTAATGCGACTATTTTTAAAGGTTCTTGAGCTCCATTAGCTGAGTCAGAAGTGAGCCTTAATATTTTTTGGTGGTAACAGGCAGTCATTTTCTGCCTAAATGCACTGGTCATTAAAAGTAATGATCCATCTTTTGAATAGCTTTTTGGTTAAATCAAAATCAGAACTACTGTTGCTCACTTTTAACCAAAAAAAACCACCTTTATTTTTCTGGCTTATTTTCAATCCATTCCTTGTTCTTTTTGCTGAGCAAACCTGACACTTGTGTTGACACAGTGGCTGGTGAAAGAAAGAAATGAGATCAGCTTAGAAAGTGTTTCTTCTCTTACTGAACCAGAAAGACCAACCCTGAACTCACATCCCCCATAATGCTTTGCCCTGCCACCGCTATCATTTATCTTACTTTAGGATAAGCTGAGTTCAGTAGTGAAGAGTAACCTTTTTATTATGGGTATACACGAGAATTACTAATGGTTTCTTTTTGTATATTTGGCTTAGAAGGACTTTTTTTGTTTTTGTACACTTTTGTGAATAATAGGTTTTGTCATAATCAAATGAGAAAAGATTTAATCTGAATGCATGAACACACTCACAAATAAATGCTAACTCGAGATGATAAATACCAATGCTCATACGCAGTGGCCCCAAAATCATTTGTATTAAGCCATATGAATGCCACTTTATTTGATAACAATACCAAGTGGCATTTTTAAATATATACACAAGCACACTTTTCAAACCAAACATGTTTGTAAGATTTTAGATTTCACAAAAACAAATGAAGGGGCGTAAACAATTAATGAACTAAACTAAATTAAATTAAATTTAAAATGAAACTTTTTGAAATCATCCCTAAAGAGGCAGATCTGTGTTCTGTGACTAAATAGTTATTCAGTATTCAGTAAGCATGACTCTTTACACAAATAAATAAATACATTTAACAAAAATAACAAAAAACAAATACAAAATTGATTGTGTATATATATATATATATAT
>CAIGQW010055978.1:5568851-5597288 GCA_903798125.1 Danio choprae | reverse complement strand
AGACACACACACACACACACACACACACACACACACACACACACACAAACTCTTTTGGACCATAGTTTTTAATACTGAATAAAATTTTTATGATTTAATATTTAAAGTCTAGCTCTGGGACAAGTGTTAAACAATACAACTTAAAATCAAAAGGCAACTGAATGATAAATTACTGTGCCAGAGGTTGAAGAAAGATAATATTATTATTGAAAAAAACATAATGAAACTGCAATTGGTTTGCAGCAAGCAGAGCCGAGTTCATTGTGTATGAGACACAAGTGCATTGAGCAAGAAGGCCAGCCTTTGGGTAGTTCAAGAAAGTCACAGCATCTGCGCAAAACACTAAAATGAGAAAAGAACAAAAAAATACAGTTGCAGAAAGAACTGCTATGTATAATGCAGCCATTTACAAAAGGCAATTCTTCTATCCTCCATTCTGGGGAATCTCACCCGGCCACGGCTGGGAGCACAAACATCGCCAGCTCCACAGCTAATTATCAAATATCCACTGGGGCAGAAGTCTATTCCACTCCCTCCTTTGGTTTTATACTTATACCATCACACTTTTTCCCCTTCCTCTCAATAGTGACAAATAGTTTTAATCTATCTCAGCTGGCCTGATCGAATCGCGCAGAGCCTGGTATTGGATTGCCACTTTAAGAGTCTGCTGAGGTAGTTCAGAATCTCCTGGGAGTCCAGATGAGCCCCTAGCTTTTTTTCGCACTTGATCTGAACGTATGTGTTTGGCTGTTGTGCCACTGATCTCCAGCACTAGAAACTATCTCTACATTAATAATAAGCCCCAATGGGCGAAGTCCATTTGCATAATGCGGACTGTAATACCACAGACAAGTGCTATTGAATTCTTGCCCATTAAAGATTACTTGTGGACTTGAGTGCATGTTAGGTATGACTGAATTCATCTTATTCCATGCTTCATTAACAGATGATCCTGTCATTGTAAGCTTATTGAGACTCGAGGGTGCGTCTGAGTGTGAATAATTCAAAAAGATACCTGAAGGGAAAAGAGGGTCCTTAAGGAATATCAAACCACAAGCGTTATTGAGGATGGAAGGAAATATGGTCATCAGGACATCATTTATATGTTTACACCATTTAATAAAACAAAATGCAAAAAAGCCAATTAATATTATACATAACAGAAAAATAAATTAGCAGTTTTTTTTATTTTATGCAAAGTAATCAAAAAAAATTCTCTTCTGAACAAAAACAACCCATGTTCATTAGAAGTATGTGCCTCAGCATACATTTTTGCAAAAAAAAAGTCAAATAAATAGCTTCAGGTATATGTTGTTGCCTGTTTCAGATGACAAATCCACTAGAGGGTGCTGTCTACAGTTTTGCAAATATGCTATTTAGGGTATGTTTTGTTATACTGTATGTTTCAGATAAACATCTTTCTACATAAGAATACAGGGCTTGTCGTACAGATCACAAGCAAACCACTGACTAAAACCCTTCCATAAATCCAACCAATAGTGTTTTCAAAAGCAATTGTAAGAAAAAAGTGCACTGCGAACATGTAGTTTTACATTGCTTTTACATTTTTTTGTGGAACTGTGCTATGCTGGACTGAAATCTGAGCACTCTACATCACAAGTACAACACATTACAAGATTAGATGAAAAGATGTCCATATGCAGATAGATAGGTGAGGAAAATGTATTTGATTAATTTCAATTCATAGAAATTGTAAGTTGTTTTGAGGCATTTTTTTTGGTGTTGTGCAAAGAACTGCACAAAAATAATCCTTTATTTGTTGATAATATGTCCCTGTACATATCATTAGTGTGAAAAGGAATAAAAGTTGTTGCTGTCATACTTCCCTGTGGAGTTCATTTTACCTAGAAACTGCAGAGTTTAAGTTTTTTTTTTTTTGTATCACAAAAATGTAGGCTGAAGCACGCATTTCTAACAAGCCTGTGTTTTTTTGGATGGCCTGGGGATGAGTACATTAATGGCAGATCATAATTTTTATGTGAACTATCCCTTCAACTTTTGATAATCTGTGTTTTTTTTTTATTAATTTGCAGAGTTACATTACAAATTAGTATATACCTCAATATGTGAATCAATATGGACACTGTGGCTGTTTAATGTCTTTCTGTTGACCTTCACTAGAGAACCTTTTCTAAATTTCAAAATTTACACTAAATTATATATTTTTTTGTCATTGATCAATAATTTCTTTAATGTTGACTGACAGACTTCACACGTAAGCTCTAATTACAGTACGTCCGATTTACTGAGGCAGCACAGAGTTGAATCATTTTTGGATGTAAATATCAGTCACACACACTGATTGACAAGAGCTTCTCTGCGGCGGTGGATCTCTCCTCACCTGTCCACATGTCTGACAGGACGGGTCTGTAGGGAGATTATCCTCTGGGTCCTCCTCTCCATCTGAATCTTCCTCCGAGCATGACTCGAATTCATCCACAAAGTAAAATGCCTCCGCTGCCTGAGGATCCTCTGGGATTGCTGGAACGATCGGAAAAAACAGCACTGATTTAACCGATACTCCGAATTGTTGAGAAAAATTTTGGGATATGGCAGTCTCAGCCATTTACACTTTATATTTTTTTCATTTGATGGCACTTTGCTGTCAGCATCCACCCAGATCTGAAACGTACAGAATATTTCTACACCTACAGTAAGGCATTTGTAAATAAATGAACACTGACAACTTTATACACACACGCATACAGTTTTTGGGTCTGCAACCAAAATGATTACACAGTTTCATGCTTCTAATTCTATTAGACAGTGACTGGACCTCTACATTTGAGACTCAAAGATGGCAGAGAGATGAGGGAATGAAATAGTGGTATAAGACTATACTTTACTCTGTGGGATTTCCCATATACTGTCTCAACAGTTTCACTTTCTTTTACAGTGCTCTCAAAATGTCCTACAGACAGAATGTGAATAGTAATGAATCAGCATGCGGATTTACACCTGCATCCCGTAAAGGGGAATGCTTTGAAGATGCTTTTAAAATTAAAATAAAGCTTTTAGATGTTTGTGTCAGTATTGTTAGTTTTCTATCTATAAGCTAGTGCGCACCAGAATTTGAGTTCAGGAGATATAAAACTGATATAAGCATGTAAAGCATGTAGGTTGTCACTTCCGCCTAATGGATCAACTATTCATGTCACCTCATACTTCAGTTTCTCATCAAATCTTGACCAATCAAATTCTCTCTAGTATCTGATATGCCCCGCCTTCTTCAAGACACTTATCATTTGCTTTTCATTTGATGCGCTTGATCTTCACTGGCAGAGCTGTGATAAAAAATGAAATGCTATTGGCTGTTTTTTAAAAGGGGAGTGGCTACTCTATGCCCTACCATCTCCTAATTTTTCAGTTGAGATTACGTCAAACATCAAAAAAAAAAAAGCACATTTCAAAGCACTTCATGGGACCTTTAAATGATCAACAACCAGGTATGAAATGCGAAAACACAAGCTAATCATAAAGAAAAGGTCATGGTTTGGCTTGTTGACACTTTTACACTGTCGCCGCAGGTGTTTTTATGGTCTGTGGGTTAAACTGAATGTAGACAAATGCGATTGCAGCAGTGGAAGAACCTGCAGATTGGGATTTAACCCAGGATGTGATATAATTTTGGTCTAGGGCTGAACAATATATCGAAAAATTATTGTTATCGCGATAATAGTACATAGAATATCCATATCGAAATAAGTGCAATAAATACATTTTATGTGGCAAGCATTTGTGTGCTGCATGCATAGGTTGTTTATCCAAATCTTTGATGTATAGAAAGTGAAGAATATACTTTTTAAAAAACCCTTTAGAAGTGTTACAAATGATTTACTGTCAACTGAATCAATTTAAGTCACAAAACTGTTTTCAACACTGATAATAACAGAATAATGATGCATGGAAATAATTAATCTTTGCCATCACAGAACTAAATTGCATAAAAAATTATATCAAAATAGAAACAAATTACTTTAAATAATATTTTTTACGGCATAGTGGTTAGCACTGTCGCCTCACAGAAAAAGGTCACTGGTTCAAGTCCCGGCTGGGCCAGTTGGCATTTCAGTGTGGAGTTTGCATGTTCTCCCCATGCTGTGTGGATTTTTCTTCCCACTTTTTACTACTAGTGTAATGTATCTTTTTGCAAATGTGTTTTTTTTTTTTTGTTGTTGTTTTTTTGACGTTTAAGGGCAATATCCTACTCTCTTTTCTCTGTTTCTCTGTTGTGGCCAAAAGGATGTGCAATCTGCAATTTAGAATTAAATTGTAGAGTCATGGGAGCACATTTACAACACAACAGCTCTGTTTTATCTGGTAAAGAGGATTAGTCATGACAGCAAGCAGAAAGCACAGACTACAGCCTTTCTGTGCAAGAAGCTCAGTCATTTCAAATGATCATGTGTTCAGACCTCAGTCCTGCCTCATTGACTCCGTTTATGTCTGTTTTATACTGAAACCTCCTGACAGAATAAAAATGAGTAGCCTCTGCTAGGAGAATGTCTAAACATTTTTAACCCATTATTTTGCACTCTAAAAAAATCCAATTGTGTTCCTGACATTATTTTGTTTTAATGACAACCTATAAACCAAAGGTCAACCATTGTCTGGTTACAATGCCCAATACGTTTGAAAAAAATGGAAAAAAATATTCTTTGCATTTCATTACCTGTCTGAAACATATAATACACACAATCTTTTTAATTCTTTAAAAAAAAATCTTTTATTACTAATTCTATATTAAACCATCTCTTTACTTGTAAAATCAATTAAAATGGGATTGTAATGGAGATAAATGAAAAGGCCAAAAATGCATGAAAGTCTGGATCTGATTACACTCTGATTACTAACTTTATTGATTCCAATTAGTAATGGTAATGACACACCAAGATATTAACAATGTTTAAATAGCCATTAGCCATTTTCTTGCCATTTGCAGTACTTTATGCTCAAATACTAAAAGCACTTAAGAGTCTTGGCCTTGGGGTCAAGGTTTCTCAATGTTTTGTGCCTGATGCCAGCCTACACAGAATTAATTATAATCTTGCATTTAAAAAGGCCATTAATGTTCATAATATCCCTTGACAAGAAAGTTTAATTCAGTGTTTTGAGAAATTGTTACAATCTGTTATACTAAATATGGACTGAATACTTTATTAATGTGCCTGTCTATTCACATATACGGGACAGGAAGGGCGGACAGATATGTTGGATGGACGGATATGATGGATGGATGGACAGACAGCAGAAAGGATGGATATGATGAATGCATGGATGGATGGATGGATGGAAAGATGGATGAATGCATGGAAGGATGGATGGATGGATGGATGGATGGAACAGACAATGAACCGAAGGATGGATAGATATAATGGACCAAAAGATGGATAGATATAATGGACCAAAGGATGGATAGATATGTTGGACCGAAAGATGGATGGATGAATAAACAGACAGATGGAAGGATAAAGGAATGGACAATGGACCGAAAGGATGGATGGATATAATGAATGGATGAATAGATTGATGGATGGATAGACAGATGGGAAGAATAAAAGATACCAAGAAAGAATGATATGATAAATGGATGGACGGATATAATGGATGGATGGACGGACAGACGAAAGGATGGATATAATGGATGCATGGATGGATGGATGCATGCATAGATGGATGGATGGATAAATGCATGCATGGATGAATGGGTGCATGGATGGACATATGAGGGATATGATGGATGGATGGATAGATGGATGGATGGATGGATAGTATGGATGAAGGAATGGATATGATAGATGAATCAATGGATATAATAGATGGATAGATAGGATGGACAGGCAGATGAATAAATGGATGGATAGATGATATGATAGATGGATGGATTGAAATAATTAAATATAGTAAGAAAGAATTAAATATAGTAAGAAAGAATTCAATTTTGTACGAAAGAATAAAATAATGTAAGAAAGAATGAAATGATGGATGGATGGATGGATGGATGGATGGATGGATGGATGGATGGATAAAGAAACGGAAAATGGACCAAAGAATGGATAGTTATAATGGGTGGATGGATTGATGGACGGATAAAGAGCGGACAACAGACCGAATGATGGATAAATATAATGGGCCAAAGATGGATAGAGATAATGGATGTATGGACGGATGGACAGATGGATAAAGATACAGACAATGGACCAAAGGATGGATGGATATAATGGATGGGTGGGTGGATGGATGGATGGACAGATGGGCAGAATGAAAGATACCAAGAAAGAATGATAGAATTGATGAATAGGATGGATGGATTGATATGATGATTGGATGGACGGATGGATGGATAAAGGAACGGACAATGGACCGAAGGATATGTGATAGATGGATGGACAGATGAGCAGAATAAAAGATCACAAGAAAGAATGATATGACGGACGGACTGATGGACGGACGGACAGAACAAAAGATAGTAAGAAAAAATTATTCAATGGACGGATGAATGGATGAAGGAACAGACAACAGAGGGATGGATGGATGGATGGATGGATGGATGGATGGATGGATGGACGGATGGATGGATGGATGGATGGGAAGAATGAAAGACACCAAGAAAGAATGATATGATGGATGCATGGACAGACAGATGGACAGAATGAAAGACAGTAAGAAAGAATGATATGATGGATGGATGGATGGATGGATAGATGGATGGATAGATAGATATGATGGATAGATGGGCAGAATGAAAGACACCAAAAAAGAATGATATGATGGATGGATGGATGGATGGATGGATGGACACAATATAGATACCAGAATAAACAATGCAACATGCATGGATGGAATGCCACAATTACAATGCACAGACAGACAAGTTAATGGATGTAGGCAATACATGGTTTTCTGCTGTTTTACACCATTGTTTCAATTGATACCATTGATCAGTACTCTATTAGGCATATTAGTGTCAACCTAGAGTACTAATTATTAATGCAGTAGTGATGTATGCAAATAAATTAAAGAAAGCCTGTTACAGACTGGTAACAATTATATCGACAAGGTTTGTATATAATGTGCTTATTGTCAGAGATTATTCATTTGAACAGCTTCCTTCCAATGCATCGAATTCCCTAGTGCAGTCATTATAGTTTAACTGCAGACACAAGCTGAATCCCACCGTATGTTTATTTACTTCCAGAACTCAAGAAAATCACCTGAAAGAGCAGTCTGGGTGCTTGAATAACAAGCAAATTTAAAACTATGAACTCTCAAAATGACTAAATAAATCTATCCCCGAAGAGCATTTATCTTTATTTATGATGTACCTATCAAGTTGCTCAGTGTCTCTTCTGAGTGAATTCAAGCAAACTATTGCTAAAAATGCACATATTTATTTGTTTAGCATTAATAATGCATTATTCATCTGTAGAGTATTTCTTGCCTTTGAGAGAAGCTGCATAGGGTTTTGCAAACACAAAATAATAAATACATCAGCTAAACTCATGTACAAGAGATTTGGCATCAGCATCCATTCACACAAGCTTTCTTATACAATCTTATTTCCCACACATTCACACTTAAACTATAATATTTTCTGACACATATTTCAGATTCACACTGATTGCACCCCAGCATCCTCTATCGATAAATCACACCATGTGGATTCTCCCTGAGTCGTCTAAGAGTACAGCTGTGGCTCCGCACTCGTTTAAAATATCTCATTTAAGAGATAGAAGAATCTAAAGTGATTAGAAGCAGCAACTGATAGATAACCTCTCAGGACTTCCTGAAAACACATCTCTGAGATTTATCATCATGATATCAAAAGCAGATTAAGAAGGCGTCTTGGCCATAACTTATCTTTCCCTTGATGCATATGATGACCGTGGTAAGAGAGTGAGTCACTGAAAACCAGCAATACATAGGATCAGGCTTCTAAACATATTCACAGCCAATGCAAAATTGTCACAAATAAGGTATTTATCCAACAAACAAATATTAAGTTGCAAACTGTTGAACAATCAAGCAAAAGAGTCCTAACCAGGGACAGGTCATGCTAGACAAATATGCCTCACATACTGTAAATAGCAACCATTATTCATGAGTAGCCCTCAAAAGTATTCGGACAGGTTTAGAACAATTTAAAATGTGAGAATGTCATTGCATTAGATAATAATACATCAACCAACAAATGATGCTACAGAGGAGCAATTCCCAAAATTAACTTCACCTTCCTGAGTCATTTTTGCATGGACTTTTAGCCAACTGTTAAAGCCTAAAGCACTTGCCATACTACTGTCTATCTGCTAATGACTCAACAGGAGCGGTTTGTGTATAATGATACGTGAAAAAAACAGCATTTCCAATGCACCATTAAATTCAGCTGCATTTGAGACATAACCAAGCAACAAGTTTTTTTATAACTACAATGCATATTTTTGGTGGAACTGAGAGCCAATTCACATGTATGGATTGATTAATGGAGGATAGATGGCAAGATACATCAATACAATATATGGATGTATAGACAAGTAATGCTGAATATGATGGAATGGAATTATGTGATAGATGGATGGACAAAAGAACAAATGAATGGACAGATGGACAAATGGAGGGATTGACAAATGAACAAATGAAGGGATGGACAAATTAACAAATGGAGAAATGGAGGGATGGAAGTATGGACAAATTAACAAATGGAGAGATAGAAAATGGACAAATGAACAAATGGAGGCATGGACGGATGAACAAATGGAGGGATGGCCGAATAGACAAAATGATCAAATGAAGGGATGGATAGATGGACAAATAGAGGGATGGATAGATGGACAAATAAAAAAAAAATGGAGACATGAATGGATGGATGGTTTAACAAATGAACAAATGGAGGGATGGACAAATGATCAAATGGACGGCTGGACAGATGAACAACTGAATAAATCGAATGGATGGATGGAAAATGAACAACTGGAGGGATGGACGGATGGACAAATAAACAAATTGAATAATGGAAAAATGGCTAACTGGAGGGATGGACGGACAGATAAATGAACAAAGGGAGGCATGGACAGATGGACAAATGAATGAATGGAGGCATGGATGGATGGACAAATGGAGGGATGGAAGGATTGACAAATAAATAAATGGAGGCATAAATGGATGGATGGTTAGACAAATTAACAAAATGGAGGGATGGATGGAGGGATGGACAAATGAATAAATGGAGGGATGGACAAATGGAGAGATGGATGGATGAACAAATAGAGGGATGGACAGATGAACAAATAAACAAATGGATGGACAGACGGATGGACAAACGAACAAATGGATGGATAGACAGATGGACAAATGAACAAACGGATGGTTAGACGGATGGACAGATTAACAAATGGATGGAGAGACGGACAAACAAATGAACAAATGGAGGTATACAAGGATAGACAAATGAACTAATGATGGATAGAACGATGGACAAATGAACAAATAGAGGGATGGATGGCTGGACAAATGATCAAATAGAGGGATGGACAGATGGACAAATAAACAAATGGAGGGATGAACTGATGGACAAATAAACAAATGTAGGAATGGAAGGATGGACAAATGACCATACGGAGGAATGGACAGATGGATAAATGACCAAATGGAGGGATGGACAGATGGACAAATGAACAAAGGGAGGCATGGACAGATGGACAAATGAACAAATGGAGGGATAGATGTATGAACACATGAAGAAATTGATGGATGAACAAATGTAGGGATGGATGAATGAACAAATGAACAAATAGAGGGATGATAGAATGGACAAATGGACAAATGAACAAATGGAGGGCTACAAGGATGGACAAATGAACAAATGGAGGGATAGACAAATGAACAAATGGAGGGATGGACGGATGGACAAATGGATGGACAGACGTACAGACAAATGAACAAATGGAGGGATAAACGGATGGATAAATGAACAAACAGATGGATAGACAGATGGACAAATTAACAAATGGAGGGATGGATGGATGGATGGATAAATGAACAAATGGATGGAAGGACAAACAAACAGATTGACATACACTATGAAAGATAGCAAGACAGTAATAAAATGGATGGATGGATTGATGGATGGACACTATGCTAGACAGCAAGACAGAATAATAAGATGAATGGATGGATGTTAAGATAGAATAACTATATCCTTTAAACCTATTATTTTCACTAATGCATGTTGCCAGATCCTGCTACAAAAAAGCTTTATATTGCAAACAGTGGTTTCTTTTATGACCCTTACTAAATCATCATTAGCATCTCTGTTTTGTACTGGAAATATTTTACAGTAGACCTTCTCTAATGTGCAATGAGATCTGAATAAAAAGCATTCCAGTCTCATCTCAATCAGGGATAAAAACTAAACTGCCTCTCTCCTGCTTTCCTCAAAATACATTCATAAAAGCAGGCAACTTTCAATCTGATAAATCTGTGTGGTGGAAAATCATTAAAACTTCTAGGAATCATTTGACTTCCAAATGGAAACAGAATCAGTTTTTTTAGGTGTTTGTGTCTGACAGTGCAGTGTAATACTCATGGCACCTCGCTCTGTTCTGGGATCTGTTGTTTGTTAAACCATGGAGAAAGAGGCACTGGAGCGCCAAGCACACAATGAATTTTAATGAAGATGTAGAGACAGAGAAACTAATTTCTGATGGAAACTTAAACTTTCTGATTTGGAAGAGATGGGTGGAATTTCATCAGACACGCGTTTCGTGATAGACTTCAAAAAGCAAGAGAAAATACGTCAGGGGAGAAAGGTTTCCAATTGATTTAATTAATATAGTTGCTGAAAGTTTAATTAAACAATGTGTGGGGAAAGTTTTCCAACTTTAGGGCACGTCATGCTACTTTTAACCCTGAGTTACCTTCTTATTAAACTAAGGTCACTTTTAACCCTCGTAAATGAAATGTTTGACTCTCATAATCCTTAAAGTGGTTAGGCAGGGCTTTTAACCCTGGGTTATGGGACCCATCTGACCTTCAGCTACAGTGAAACACCACTCACCATGCTCTTTTGACACAGACGTGCACATCTTATCAGTGAGATGAGAAATGTCTCCCGTCATTTCAGAGTTTTCCTTCGGTGACTCACTCTGAATCACTTGAGTCTGGTTAACTGCTTCTTCTGTTTGCACCTTTGGAAAAATGCAAAACAAACAAATGTTTTAAGAAAAGCTTGATTATATCTGAGTTTCTTGTGTTTATATCAGATGAGATTTGTATTATTCATAATGTCTAACAGGAATCCTCTGAACATACCTTCAAAAAATCCACACTGATTTTATGAAAATTCTTGGACTTGTACTCTTGCATGCGAAGATGATTTTCTTGATATTTTTCTTCCACAATTTGTCTATAGTAAGACAAAACCTACATGTAACTCTAGTTTTTAAGCAGGGTTTAGTATCAATCATTTCAGTTAATTCAAAGGTCCTTAAATCCTAAAACAGCAACAGAAAAAAACTGTAAAAAACTGCATTACACATTAAATGGGACCTATTATGCAAAAATCACTTTTATAAGGGGTTTAAACACAGTTGTGTGGCAACAGTGTGTGACTGTAGCCAGCCTCTAATTATTAAAATTAATTAATTCTATTTTGTATAATCACACTTGATAAAAACAGTCTGCAGAAACACTTTAATTGACATTCTCCATTTGTACATGTCATCAGAGTGCGAAAGCCCCATCCATTAGTAACGATCTCTCCCTCAGTAGAATAAACAGGCGTGAGTGAGAGGCCGTCCCCCATTATTAATTAGATTTTTTACAATCACACTTGATAAAAACAGTCTGCAGAAACACTTTGATGATAATAATAAAAATAATAATAATAATAATAATAATAAATAGTAATATTAATTCCTTACATTTATATAGCACTTTACAGATTGGGGGGAATCTCCTCATCCACCACCAGTGTGCAGCATCCACCTGCATGACACGACGGCAGCCATATTGCGCCAGATCGCCATAGACACACCAGCTGATTGGTGGAGAGGAGACAGCGTGATAAAGCCAAGTATGATATGGGGATGGTTAGGAGGCCATGATGGACAAAGGGCAAATTTGGCCAGGATGCCAGGGTTAAACCCCTACTCTTTTTCGAAGGACATCCTGGGGTTTTTAACGACCACAGAAAGTCGGGACCTCGGTTTAAAGACGGCTTGATTGACATTCTCTCTACGTACGTCATCAGAGGGGGAAATATATTTTTTTATCTAGTTACTTATTAGAAACATGTGTTATAAAATAAACTGCCCTTTTCTTACTTTCCCTTTTACATTACAGCTAAAGCTCTAATTTTCTGTACAAATAAGACTGGAACAACATGATGATAGAAAATGTTGACACATTTGTATCTTTGGGTAAACAAATTGTACAAAATACCAGTGTAATAACATGCACGATACTTCAATTTGTTTTTGAGCATGGCATATGAGCCAACACTGACTGTTCCTGTTCTATCAGAGCATCACATATTACACAGAGAATCAAAGCTGACGTGAGACTCACTGCCAAAAATCCTTACACCGTGAAAACAGAAGAGCCCTGACACTCGTGCTAACTTTATGGAAAATGAACTGCAAGTCACATCTGATTAAGATTCAGCGTGACACGGTCAGCGCTCCGAACGTCACTCACTTCAGCTTTCTTGCCTTCTCATCCGCAGCCTGGAGCTTCCGGAGCCGCATTCGTTCCCTGGGGCTCATTTTCTGCACCTCTGATCTGTCCTGAAGCGTCTGCAGATGCACTTTCCTCTGCCTGTGGGGATGAAGGACTGGAATGACATTTACTAATGACTCTTCCTTTTACTTACAGACCTACAGATGATGTGATAAAGTTGCTGATGTTTGTAAAATTGCTATTTGTAGATGATCCGTCAGCATATACTGTAAACCTCCAGTCAAAAGATTGGAATCAGTAAGATTTTTTTCAGGTTTTTAATGGAAACCTATTCTGGTCACACAGTAAAAATAGTGTAAAATTGTGAAATAATATTACAATTTAACATAGTGTCACATATCTGGTGTATCTGTGTTGTGTCATGTAATGTTATGTTGTGCTGTGTTCCATGCGCGTGTGTTTATGTCATGGGACCCCTTTGTTCTGTTTTCCGCTGTGTGTTAATGATCACTAGTTCCCGTGTTTGTAATCTGTGTAATCGTGTCCTGTGTATTTATATCCGTTTTGGTTTAGTTTATCGTCCGGTTTTGAAGTGTCAACCTCCATGTGATTGATGTGTGCCAAAATCCTTTTGTAATTTTTTTAAAAATAAAATACTTGTTTTTTGATCAACTCTGAGTCTCGATAGTCTGTAATGCAACACCGTTGTGACACATAGCTATATTCTTACTGAATGTGGTTTAAAATTATTCCTGTGAACCCAAGCTGCATTTTCAGCATCATTACGCCAGTCTTCAGTGTCACATGATTCTTCAGTGATTTTCTGTTCTATTATGATAATTCTTTATTCAATCCTTAATCAATCATTAATAATTATTCCTATAATGATCAATGTTGAATTCTGTGGAAGCGGATGCATTTGATGAAAACCATGCTCAAAATAACAGCATTTATTTTAAATTAAATATTTTTTTACATTAATAATGACTTTACTTTTACTCTTGAATAATATTAATGTGCCCTTGATGAATAAAACTAAATACTGTACATTTGATTTTATCTTTTGAAAGGTATCAAACTGTACCACAAGCAGTCTAAAAGTTTCCTGAGTGCCATATCATGATATCAACCTACACTTAAAATGATAGTTACTGAGTTACATTTATGAAATATTGCAGTACTTATTATAAATTATTTCAGTGCGCGTTGTCCTTAAATTCATGTGTCCTTTTGAATTAACAACTTGTCAATCACAAGAAATTCACCAAGAGCAATCCACAACCATCTAATCAATTCTCAAAGACAAAATCAAGCCCCCACCCAACATTTGTTCTTGTTTTAATCAGAAATATGTCATAAAAAAAGTTATGACCTTACAATTATTTAAAGTGTAATAACATTTTACAAATAAATATATTTTATCATATAAATACATTGGTGAGCAGAATATGGTTCTTTTAAAATCTTTTTAAAATCCTACTGATTCCAAACTTGTATATATGCACGTTTGCACTTATTTAAAAAAAAATGAGGAAGAATAAAGAAATAAGAGAGTAAGAATATTTTTGTATTACTAGCATATTTATTATTCATGACCGTTTCAAAAAGAATAAGGCATTTTATTTAGGACTTAATCCAACAAAAAAATAAGACAATCCAAACAAGGAAAAGTGTATCATTAGGTTATTCATGAGAAGTTGTGTTCGACAGCTTTAGATGCTTTGTGTGCAGTCTTTGGACAGCAAGCATACTAGAACAGCATTTGAATGAGTTAATGAGCAAAAGATTCAGCCACATTTCTCAGTTCAAGTTCAAGGCTGCATATAGTCTCATGCAAATAACTTAATTTTAGCTCTTTGCCTCATGAGGAATTAGAACGAAAAGAAAAATAAGAAGGTCTAAAATAATACATTGATCTTTTTAAAAGTTACACAAAATAGATCCTCAAACTTGAACTGTTATTCGTTTTTAAAATGGTAATACTTTGAAGTAAATCAAATCACAAAAATGTCCTTAACAAAAATGAAATGCATTTCATCAGTGCCGATATTCTCATGGGCAGTGCACCGACACCATTGCGCTTTGTGTCCTGAGTTTGGTTGCCAGCTCGCTGACCTTTCCCGATCCCACCCCCTCCTTACTCTCCAACTTCATTTCCTTTCTAAATACTCTCCTATCCCAATAAAGGCCAAAACACCTCAAATGAAATCTAAAAACAAGTACCATTTCATTACATGATTATTTTAATAAAAACATTATGTCCATTATCACTTATTTACAGTAAATGATTACTTCAATACTGAATATTCAAATATACAACTTCAGAAAAACTAAAGGTTTTATATGGTTATTGATACAAATTTTTTTTTTCCTGTAATTTAAGACATTTATTACATAAAAGCATATTTCCTGGACAAATGCTTGATTTGGCAATGAAAATGTGTTTATCACTAATATTTCCACCTGATGACCATGACCTGTATACTGAGTAATATGGAACAACAAAAAATTGGCAAGAGATGCAACAAATATATATTCAGTAACATGTCTGTAGAAGTTGTGATTATTAGTTCAAAAACAGATTAGTTCAACAGATTGTATGTGTGTAAAAAAATTATAATTGAACAATTATTCAATTATTCCAATTATACACATCTCATCCAAATCCTTTTTTAAATAATTACTTGAAGAATAGAATGATCAAGACAACAACATTTAATTGAGAATTAGTTTTATTCTATTAAAGCAATAGTTCGCCCAAAATAAAAATTATGTCATAATTTACTTACCCATTACTTTTTCCAAAGCTGTTTGACTTCCTTTCTCCATTAGAACACAAAAGAAATTATTATAAAGAAAGAAGAAACCGGTAAGCTTTGACTTCAATAGTATTTGATTAACAATGGAAGTCAATAGTTACAGTTTTTCAGCTTTCTTTAAAATATCTTTTTTTGTGTTGAACAAAATAAAGAAACTCATAAACGTTTGGAACCATCTGAGGGTAAGTAAACAGTGATAAAATTTTCATCTATCCCTTTAAACTATCCCTTTAATCCAGAACAGCTCACTGAATAATACAGAAAACAGACCCTCAAACTTTCAAAGGGAAGTGTACCCCCCAAAAAATTCAGCTCGTTATCTCGTTATGCACTGTCGCCTTTAACGTTGCATAGATTTTCACTAAGTCATTGCTAACTATGATTGGCACATGTTCTAGTGACAAACTTTTAATTAGTGTGGGAAGCGCTGACTGAATTAATGAAAATCTGCTGCTGGTAGACTGCCACATGATTAACATGTTCCAAACACTAGCTACGCATCAACACAGCTACGTATTTTTAGGTCTCCCCAACAAGCGGGTGTGAAAATGCCTAAAAAAAACACACACATACACACAGTAGAAAGAAAAAAAAACTACAGCCCTGTTTCCAGAAATCCCTGGTGTAGACAGTGTCATGCATTTCTCAGCTGACAGCGTCACTGCAATAACAGAGAAGTGAGATTGCCTGTAAATGTCGCTCTATGTGAGACTCGTGAAGGTGGATTCACTTACAGCGCTCTCAGGATCTGCGATGCATCTCTCTCTCCCCCAATCGACTTGTCTCTCAGTGACAGGATGGAGAACTTGTGTTTCATACTCTACAGTGAGAATAGCAGAATAACAAAAAAAGAAATCAGCTAATGCCATTCTCTGGGGCCTTATAAAATGTTTTTTGAGCAACTGCAAAAGAAAAACAATTGCAACAAAGCTGCTCTTCAATTACTATAAACAGTCTGCATATCTCTATACTCAGGAATCAAAAGAGAAAGACCGACTTTATCCTCTTTATCCATTTAAAGTAATTCTCCACATTTTCTTTTGGAAATAGGCTCATTTTACAACTTCCTATAGAGTTAAACAAATGTATTTATATGGTTATTGATGTAATACTTAAATTTGACATTCTGTGACATTACATTTTGGGCAAATGCTTGAATAACAAAAATATTTTTTGAGAACGTCCCATCAAACTTCCTTTAGAGTTAAATCATTTACCATTTTTTTATTTATTCAGCTGATCTCTGGGTCTGGCTGCAGCACTTTTAGCGTAGCTTAGCATAGATCAATGAATCGGATTAGACCATTAACATCTCACTCAAAAATGACAAGAGTTTTGATATTTTCCTATATAATGCTTAGCTCTTTGACAGTTAATGTTCTGTAGTAGTTAGCTATTTTCTAGACTGAAACTAGGAACTGCACTCTCACTCTGGTGTAATAATCAAGAAATGTTGCAGCTGTACCATGGCTAAAGCAGGTGTAATGATAATAACTGATGGTGCAAGTGTAAGGCTTGGGTGCTGGCCAATTTAGTTTATCCAATTCACCTATACCACATGTCTTTGGACTGTGGGGGAAACCAGAGCACCTGGAGGAAACCCACACCAAAAGGTAAAACATGCAAACTCCACACAAAAATGCCAACTGGCCCAGCCGGGACTCGAACCAGCAATCATCTTGCTGTGAGGCAACAGTGCTAACCATTGAGACACTGCGCCACCCAAGACATGAACAGGAGTGAAGATTGAGCCTTAAGATGTTGTAAGGTGCTCAGCTAATGTTTACATTTGTAACATTAGTATTATTTGCTAATTAAAAACCACCTCATGTGGATTTTATAACTTATGAATCTGTGTCTTATTTCAAAGGATGATAGTGTTCTCCAGCGTTTGCATTTTTGGGGCAGCCTTCATGACTGAAATGAAATATGCTGTGTTTTTCATCAAGGCAACCAGGGGTGAGGAAATATAAATGGATAAACTAGCAGTGGGTGGGTTATAGAGACCAAAACAAAGACAGACATTCTAACACGAAACCCAGGTTTTCAAAGAAGAATATCTGACTTTAGCATTGTTCTCTTTAGATAAACTTCAGATAAGTATGTTCACTTACCATGTTTGTTAAATATCAGCAAACATATTATAGTATTTTTATGCTTTAGAATGGTCAAAAACATAAATACAGCATCTTTAAACAGGAAAATAATCTAACTCTTTTGCCATCTTTGAGGATGCTAATGGTTTGATCCGATTCAATGATCTATGCTAAGCTAAAAACCCTCCCAGCAGATCATGAATAGATTCAACTCAACTGTTTAACTAAAATGAGCTTATTTCCAAACAAAAGTGGAGTGTTTCTTTAAAGAACAAATACGAGAAGCAAATTACATAGGCAGCAGAAGAAAGCAGTGCAAACTATACACATCAACAGAGGAGGGAAAAGCTATCAGAGAGCATTGTGTTTGGAGTCGCCGTTTCGATGGCCTCTCCTTTCTCTGATTACATGTTTCTGAGTCGCTGATGGTGTAATAGCCGGTGGAAGACACACAATCCCACCAGGAGCTTTCAGATGGGGGTTAGGGGATCACTGGCTTGCCAAGACAGAAACGTATTACTAAGCTCCCTGATGTAAACAAGTCAATATGAGTGTGAGTGATGAAAGGGGGCTATAACTGTAAGTATTATAAGCGAGATGCGTTAAACAATGACTATAAAAAAATCAATAGGTAGGGCCATTAAAAGCATGCACTAATGACATGTAGAGGAGCTTAAGGCAGGAAGCTGAATTTAAATGCACTATAGTCCCCAGATGACTGATTACATTAAGAATTGTAATCATTTTTTGTTGTACAAGTTTCTAAAATGTTGTTTAAATATGCAAAATGAGGCATTATATAATTAAACATACACTAAATACCATATAGCAGAAAAATCTGAACACTGGTTGAGTCAGGTTCAAAATTCTGTTTATACATTTATTTTTACATACTACACTACCTGACAAAAGTCTTGTCGTTGCTCCCAGTTGTAAGAGCAGAAAATAATAATTTGACTTCTAGTTGATCATTTGGAAAAATAGCATTCTTCTTCTACTTCAGCCTCCACATCAAAGTTCCTGAAAGCAAGTAAATCAAGGTGCTCCAGGATTGGCCAGCCCAGTCACCAGACATAAACATTATTGAGCATGTTGGGAGTAAGATGGAGGAGGCATTGAAGATGAATCTTGATGAACCTTGATGAACTCTGGGAGACCTGCAAGAACGCTTTCTTTGCCATTCCAGATGAATTTATTAATAAGTCATTACAGATATGTATAGATGCAGTCGTCCAAGCTCATGGGAGTCATACACAATATTCTTTTTTCCACTGCACCATGACTTTATATTCTATACTGTGCGTTTTGTCTAAGCAAAGTCAGACCTTACTGTCCTAATTAAAAATTTTTCAATCAAGGCATGATCATATTTTATTTTGGTAAAATAAGCATAATCTAGAGGCCTTTGCCTTTCATAAAAGCCACTTCTGATACCAAATGATCAACTAGAAGTCAAGTTATTATTTGTTGTTCATAAAACTTGGATAGGCGACAAGACTTTTGTCAGGTAGAGTCATTTTTTGGAATTTTGGGAATCTTATTTTATCATTTTATGCTCAGAAAGTACTGCAATGACCCAGAAAAACATTGATTTTCACTTGTTCTTTTTTTTTAATAATGTGAAGTTTATTGCAGGTGCTGCTGATGTGGAGATTCATGGCTAAGTGCAGAAAAAAACAACTTTTACAAATATTTATTGTATTTTTGATAAAGTTTTATGAAAGAAACTTTTAAAAGTGTATTTTGGATTTTTTAAATTAGGACAAAATCCTCAAAATTTACCAGTGCATGGATTATTTTAATTAAGGCAAAATCCTCCAAATTTACTGGTGCATGAAGAAAAGAATAAGAAAAAAAAAGATGTTTAGTTTGCACTTATTAACAGAAGACATTCTTGTCTGAATGTGGGTGTTAGGGAGGGTTGTTCTATCTGGATGTTTTCTTATGGCAAAAATTAGATACTGTATGTGAGATAATTATGATTTATGTGTTAAAATTAATTAAGCATCGTAACTGTGGAAGCTGCGCTCAGTGGACTGTGATCTAAGACGCCTGATTATTTTTATGTTAGATAGTTTGCCAGCATTTCTTCAACCACCAACTGTTATTTTACACAGAAACTTGGAAAAAGACCTAGATCCATAATGAAGTTGCACTGGGCACTGCAACAAGAAATTTAGCTTTAGTTATGGTAATTGACAAAAGCATGAATAAATGAGAAGCAGCACTGGGGAAAAATATATATATAATATCACAAACATGCTTTTGAAAAGTATGCAAGCTTTAGAATATAATGTCCTGTACATTAATTTATCTTTTTTTCAGGTTCAAAATTATATGATAAAATAATGTGTACTATAATTCTATAAGGGCCTCACAGTGGCGCAGTGGGTAGCACGTTCGCCTCACAGCAAGAACGTCGCTGATTCGAGCCTCGGCTGGGTCAGTTGACGTTTCTGTGTGGAGTTTGCATGTTCTCCCTGTGTTGGCGTGGGTTTCCTCCGGGTGCTCCGGTTTCCCCCACAAGTCCAAAGACATGCGGTACAGGTGAATTGGGTAAGCTAAATTGTCCGTAGTGTATGAGTGTGAATGGGTGTGTATGGATGTTTCCCAGAGATGGGTTGCAGCTGGAAGGGCATCCGCTGCGTAAAACGTATGCTGGATAAGTTGGCGGTTCATTCCGCTGTGGCGACCCCAGATTAATAAAGGGACTAAGCCGAAATGAAAATGAATGAATGAATGAATAATTCTATAAATTAATAAACATTTGTCATTCAAAAACATAGTACCACTTGGATATATTTTTCAACATATTGTTCGCATTCATACTATCTATTCAATTTTACAATTAAGACCTACTTTATATTAAGTGGGCTTAATTACTATGTACTTAAATTTAAATGAATCCTTTAGTATAATGCAGTTATTTTGTACATAATTGTACATTACATTATACATATATTTTGAAAATTAACTGCATGTAATTACATCATCAATTAATGTCTATAATTATGTTTATAATTACATTGTTGACCCATCTCTTAAACCCATACCACCATGCCTGTCCTGGTGGTATTTCATTAAGCTGTATCTCAGCTCAAAAGTAAAAGCAAAAACAAAACAAAACAAGGAATAAAATAAAATAAAAAATAATAAAAATTAAAATACAATTAAAATAAAATAATAATGAAATAATAAATAACATAAAAATAAATACAATTAAAATAAAATAAAAATGTAATAATAAAATAAAAATAATTCAAATAAATAAATAAAAAACAATTTAAATAAAATAAATTTACAATTATTTAAAAAAAAAAAAATAAAATAAGTAATAAAAAATGTAAAATAAATGTAAAATTATTTAAAATAAAATAAAATAACAAAATAATAAATAACATACAAAATAAATTTAATTAAATTTAAAATTTAAATAATAAATTATACAAAATAAAATTAAAATAACATAAAAACAAATAGAATAAAATAGCATTTTAAATAAAATAAAAAATAAATAACATAAAATAAATAAAATAATATTAGAATGATTGTTGTGATTTGTATAAGAGAGCATTTGAATAAACTATAAACAAATATAAAAACAAAAAATGACAAGCCAAGATAAACTCTATTACAGTTTCTAACTTTGCAACTAATCCACAAGTCCCATGTGTTCTGAACTGTGGTATCTGGTCAACTACAATCCCTACTTGACCTTGCACATCTTGTAATAATCCTACCACAGATTACTATACATCACAATGTCGATGCAGAAATGATACACTGTGCAGTTCTAGAGTAAACAGCGAGCCGTTGCCATTACTGGGCTCTGGTCTGCAATTTTGGCTGAGATAGTGTTGGAAAATTGAACCAGATTGAAATCTGCGGAAAAACAAATTTAAGCCTCTCAGAGAAAAGTAGTCCTGACCAACTAGGGCTAAAGAAACTTTTGTTCAAACTTTCACACATTTACAGAGTGATCGTGTGCCTGACGGATGCATAAAAATTCATATATGCCAGAGAACAAGGACAAGCCACAATCAATACAATCACCAAGCGGCAACAATGCCAATCACTGACATTTCAACAGTACAATCTGAAAAGGTTACGTGAGCGGTAAGTCAAGTGTGATGGCGAATATATGATGTGATGAGTATGCATAACAGACTTTTTGAAAACCTACTGGGCTTGGCCTAAAATCAAAGTCTTCCTGGTGTATTATGGCCCTTCCCATTAACCTTTGAAGCAGAGCGCCTGAACAGCTGGTCGCACGCTTTCTCCTCCAACTGATCTGATTAACAGCGTCTTCTCACCTGCAAGCTTTCCTCAATGAACCTGTTCCTCAGAGCATCTGCCGCCGAGATCCTGTGAGAAGATTCCTTTTCTAACATACTGAGAAAAAAAAAGAGAGAGAGAGAGACTTTAAATGACTCTTTAAAGGGTTAGTTCACCCAAAAATGGAAATTCTGTTACACTGTAAAACCTAACAGTGAAAATCACTAAATTAGGTGAGTTGGTTTAACCTATAATTTTTCATTCATTCATTTATTTTGCTTTGGCTTAGCCTCTGATTATCAGAGGTCGCCACAGAGGAATGAACCGCCAACTATTCCAGCATATGTTTTACGCAGCAGATGCCCTTCCAGCTGCAACCCAGTACTGGGAAACACACATACACACTCCCATTTACACAAGCACTCATACATTATGGCCAATTTATTTCATCCAATCCACTTATAGAGCATGTCTTTAGACTCTGGAAACCGGAGCACCTGGAAGAAATCCACGCCAAACATGAGGAAAACATGCACACAGAAATGCCAACTGGCCCAGCCAGGACTCAAACCAGCAACCTTCTTGCTGTGAGGCGACAGTGCTAACCACTGAGCAACTGTGTTTAAATATAAAGAAAAGTGTAAAAAAGTTACTCTGACTCTGACTTAATGAAAAATAGTTATGGTAACTGATTATATTAAGCAGAACTCAAACCAAATGAGTTATAAATTAATTCTATATTTGTGTTAACTTAACTCTAATGCTAGAAGCAATACCAAACCATTTGAGTAGCTATATATGTTTTTTCAACTTAATTCGTTCTTAACTCATATGCTGATTTAATAACTGAACTTAAAATGTTTAAGTTACTAAAACTCTAAACAATGTAAAAAATGCTGAGATCCACACAATCCCTTCATGTTGTCCCAACACAAATCGATTAAGTGGATTGAACATAAAACATTTAAGTTGTCCCAAAAAAATATCAAGAATTGTGTTGATTCAACTCATTTTAAATAAGTAGTTTCAATAAGCAGACATTTGTTTTGGAGTGGATGATATAAGCACAAATAATATATATGTGTGGTTTCGAAATTTAAATGGTTTGCTGCAATAATTTTTCTTAAACAGTTTGAGTCAACTTATCGGGTTTTACAATCTCCTAAAATTTATGCTCATCATTGGAACCCAAATTAAGACATCTTTTAGTTAAAATCAGAGAGCTCCCTCATCCTCCATAGCAGTGGGACGTTCCTGAGACGTTCAAAGTCCAGAAAAGCAGCCAAAAACATTGTCAAAATTGACTTTAGTGGATGCGATGCTGACTCTAATGGTAATACTTCACATTGCCTGTAGTCAGTACCGCCGCTCCCTATACGCAGAGTACACAGGTTGCGTAGGGCACCAATTCCGGAGGGGGGCACCATCTCGGTTGCTCAAAAATAAATTATTAATATTTATTAATATTAGCATAAACTGATTGTAAATAAAAATATAATGATAATATAAATTTAATGCTAATAAATGTAAAAAAAATGCATTTTATGGCGGACGCAAAAAAAACATGTGACGTAGCTTTTTTTACGTGCACACGTACAAGCGCCCCGTTCCTATGCCCGCAAAAATACAACAGCCGTCTGGAGCCGAGAAGAGGAAAAAAGTACAAGATGAATCCCCGTGCATCACTTTCAGGTAACTGTCTATGAATCTGGAAAACATTATATTTTTGGTTGTCCAAGTAAATTAGTGAGGCTAACGTTTCTCGCTTTGCTGTTATGCATGGTGCTTTAAACTATGATAGGACATGTTTTATGACTTTTCGTAATAAACCAATCCCTTTGCCCCTCTTCCCCATGTTGCTGCTAATTACATAAAGTTAATTATTATTATTCACTTGTGCACACCAGCTACATATGCATACACTGCACAATAATTTCATTGTATCTAATATTTATTATAATTCAGTGCAGTTATCTTTGTTTATTGGTTTGTCTATTTCTACATTTCTTATTGATGCTGTTGTAATTTCGTTGTATTGCCGCAATGACAATAAAGTCTCTTAAGACTTTACATCGGTGGATTGGTGTTTTTAATAGGCCAACTGTTTTCATTTTTGTACAATACAATATGAAATAACAAAACTGACTAATAATCTGTGATTTCTGTGATAGGCCATTAACCATTTTTATTGCATGGATACCTTAAAGGGCACCTATGATGAAAATCATCTTTTGGGAGCTGTTTGTACATAACTGAGTGTAGGTATAGTGTGTCCACAGTCATAAAGAGTGATATAAAGACAATAAGTGTCTTTTTTTTTTATTTCCTGACGTTAAAATAGGATCTAAATCCCTCCCATTTTGAGGCCAACCGCAACCTGACATAGAAGTGCAGTTTCCGCAACCAACAAATTGATTGACACCCGCGCATTAACATAACGCATATAATTAAATCAACAAGACAGGACGTGGCCAAAAGTAACTGGGACTAAAAGATTTGTTCAGCTTGCTGTGATCATCAATCATCATCAAATGTGATCAGGAATGATTTTTACAAGTTTAAAATGTTTTTAATGTTGCATGTTTGTAATGAATTACAGCGATTTTACCGTCTTTACTTCATCACCACAGCCGCATGTCAGTACAATTATAAAAAAAGACGCTTCAATCCTGGTTTTTGGACGTTAAATCAGGTTTATTTTGTACATTCACATAACGGATATCCATACAGCAGTGGATATTAATGTGTATCCTGTCACATTTGCAGTGCAAAAACAGTGCAAAGTTCAATGTGCACGTTGTGTGTGTCAGCTGTGTGTATGTGTCTCTGCTACGTGTGTGTCTGAACTTTGTAACGACATTCGTTGCAGAAAGACTTGAATTAACTCCACAACAAATACATCAAATTGGGAAAGTTCTTACTGTAGTATTTCTCACAAATGTTATGTGAGATCTGCTTCCTTCATGTCTGTCTGTTACCTGACGCAGCCGGAGACTGAGGCACACTCTAACAGGCACGTGGGAATGGTGGGCGGGGAGAACTAGCATTAAAGGCACAGGCCACAAAAACAGCTACATGGTTGTTCAGAGCAGAAAATCCAATATTCTGAAAGGTATAATAAATCATCTTTAAGGGTGTTTTCAGCTGAAACTTTGCAGAAACATTCTGGAGACAGAAAAGACTTATGTTAAATCTTGAAAAAGGGGTAAAATAGGTGACCTTTAATGTTAAAAAATTTTCTGAATGTTACCAAAAAGTTTTTGTTTAAAAGTCTCTTTAAAAAAAAAATGCAAATGTCTTTTATTTATACTGACAGCATGGGTCAGTTTTTGTCACCATAGATTATAGTGCAAGATAAATCCACCTTTTGGTTGTAGTTTAGACACATTATGAAAAGTGCTTGACTAGTTACAATAACTTTATTAATTACTAATAATTTTAACTAATTATCTAGTAACTAATAGCTTTTAACAGTTATATAAACATAGTCATCCTGCAGTTATATAGGTGATGTCTATGCATACATGTTCAATGGAGAGTATTTGTGTTTTAAGTGTATGTGTTGTGGCTGCTTTTTTGTTTTTGATTATTGCAGAGAGAGTTCTTAGATTTCATCTAAAATATCTTAATTTGTGTTCTGAAGATGACAGAAGATCTTAGAGGATTTGGAATGACACAAATTTGAGTAATAAATAACAGAATTTAAATTTTTGCGTGAACTAATCCTTTAATGATCAAAAAAACCCAACAAATCTGTCATTTTTACTTTTTTTCCTTCCCATTATTTAGTTTTTCATTTTCCTTAAAAATGAAGACAAATTATACAGGCATATCAAATACAAAAGAAACATCATATATTTGTAAAAAAAAAACAAACAAAAAAAAACAATCATTATCATACATATATATTCAGAGAGCATCAGAATCAGCTTCGCATATGTAGATTTCACCAAACCCCTAAAAATGAGTGTAACATCAGTCTGTCCCATTCCAACAATCCTATTTTTCCATGACAGCCCAATATGCTAGGACAAAAACAAAATGTACCTAAACACAAGGCTCCATATGGGAATCTTTGCATTTAGTGTCATAGATAAAGAATGTTTTAGTAAATAATTCCCCTAATTCATGGCAGCATTCTTAAAAAAGTTTTTTTGCATTCAGAAAGTAAATTAACTGTTACTGATTGCTCACTAAAAAATGACAACCTTCCCCTACCTGTGTGTGTGTTTGTGAGAGAGAATTACATTTAAAACCTCATGAAATGCTGGATAGTTGTAGCTGAACCCTTCTAAAACCTGCTGGGATTTTTGCATAATCTGCTTTGAAAAACAGCTGAATCAAACAAGCCACTGATTTGTGTCTATCTTCTTGTACACAGCGAGCAGACGGACAGACACAGGCTGACATTAACCTGATTTGTGCCTGCCAGGAGGAGGGCAGCATCTGTTTCCAGTACCTCTGCATTAGGGAGTTCAGCTGCCGTGAATATGTTTCTGGCAGGGATGGAGTGGGTCCCTCTACAATCCTTAGCACCACGGCCAAGAAGTTCTGCGCCTCAAAAGCGTGAGCCAAACAGCACATCTCATAGAGGATACAGCCTAAAGACCTGCAGACATGCAACAAATAGAGGACAATTGAAAGAAATAGCCCATCTCAAGAGTCATATTAGGCAGTGTGAGAATTATACATTGACGATCAAGGGGTCAACTTTTTTAGTAATGTTAGTTTGTGTGATGCATGCATCAGTCATTTATGTATTTATTGAAATTACATCTAATTTATTAATAAAGCATATTTAAGTTTTCAGTGTTTTGAGGGATTTTAAGTGTCTTCAGACCTACCTGTACAGTATCCTCTGATTAGCTATTTCAGATGTTACTTTAGGTCAAACTATACAACTTATACATCTAATTTGACTTTACTTTCAGGCTATATGTAGATACAAACACCTATTTTACAAGACAACAGTCTTAAGTGAACACTTACGATGTCTATTCGTGCTCTAGATCTGCAGTTTAGACTGTTTAACTAATTTTGACTGATTGGTGTGATTATGCATTCACAAGGGTATGAACCATTATAGAGGTGGTCAAATGTTTATTTATATTATTTATTAATTTAATTATTAACATCATTATTTAAAATACAGATCAGAGTGAACTATTTCTCAGTATTAAAGGGCTGACCGCCCTGTAAGGGGCGGGGGGGTCAAACTTTAAGTGTGGGGGGGGGTATATTAGGTCTGATATTAGGTCAGATTCTTTAGGAAATCCACCCAAAATGTAATATTCTATCCGCACGTATGTCGTTCAAAAACAAGAGTGCTTTTAAAGAATGCTTTCAGATTAGTTTGCCTTCAAATCTAAGTTTGATTGTGATGCATCAGTTAATGTGAGTGAGTAAATGCATAAACACACAGTTTGACCAATATGTGATTAATAGCTGCTCACTTCCATGCATTAGAAGTGAACCGTACTCTAGAAGATCAAACTACTCAAGTGGAGATGGGTATGGATTGAGTTCAGAAAGCAGCACTCAAGCAAGACAAACTCAAACGAATTTGTGTGCACATAATCAGTAGATCTGGTATTAACACTAATTCAAATTTTTTATTTTACGTTTTGTAAACTTTGGGTGCTATCTTTAATATTTTTTTTATTATTACATGCTTTAATATCATATCAATATCATATGGAACCCAAAAACAGCATATATGACACATTCATTTTACTTAAACTGGAATGATATACAACAGATAATAACTGTAACAATGTACTGAAACAAATTACAATAACTGTAATAGTTTACAGTAAACTGAACCAATTATTAATGTAAAACAATGCCAAATGCTTAAATGTGATAGAGAAAATTTGATTCTGTTAGTGTTAAACGTTTTAAACCACCAACAGAGTCGACAGTTACACAGTTAACAATTTTCCACCACTTTGTGCTTTAGCTCAAAATGCTAACCTCAAACCAGACACCACATGGCATGTCCAAAACAGAGTTTGATGCATTTTCACCATGTCATACTTTTAAAAGAGTAAATGAGAAATTCACAACCTCAGAGTAGACAAACAATTCATCTACTATTATACTGTATCCTAAACATTTAGTGCATATTAATGATCGAAGAATAAATTACATGCCTTGTGCCTTCGAGAGTTTCAGGCCAGAGGAAGTGACATCAGATTTATATACCTTTTTATAACTGATATACAGAAACAGAGAAGACAAGAACATAGAGACAGACACAAAATACATATGAAATGTAATTGGTCTGTTCATAGCCGAGTTTGATTGTAGCACGTCAGTTCTGCTTGTCAGAAAAATGAGAGCGTAAATGCATAAATAGTGGGAGCTATTTTTAAGAGAAAAGGTCCCTAAATACACATACAAATATTATTTTTAAGAATAAGATTAAATTTTTCTTATTCAAAACTGTTTGGTTAAAGTTTTTGTTTTGAAAAAAATATGTGTGTGTGTGTCTGTGTGTGTGTCTGTGTGTGTGTGTGTGTGTGTGTGTGTGTGTGTGTGTGTGTGTGTGT
>CAIGQW010055978.1:5538076-5559040 GCA_903798125.1 Danio choprae | reverse complement strand
AATAATAATAATAATAATAATAATAATAATAATAATAATAATAATAAATAATAATCATCATCATCATCATAAAAATTATTATTATTATTATTATTATTATTATTATTATTATTATTATTAATATTATTACTAATACTACTATTATTATTAATATCCATTATAATAAATAAAAAATATAAAAATTAATAAATTTTCTAAATAAATGTATAATAATAATAATAATAATAATAATAATAATAATATGCAGAATAATACATTTATTTTGTTCAAATAAAACAAAATAAATACAATTAAATAAATAAAAATAAAATATTCACTATAACTGTACAGTAAAGTCAAGTTAAGAGTTTAAAACTATAATTCTGAAAGATTATGTGACAATGAAGAAAGAGGTAAAAGCTATGCTTAAGCAAAAACTGTCCTTTTAAACTGTAACATAATTTCAAAAAAAATACTTTTTACTTTACTGATAGAGAAGTCACTCTTGCATCCAAACCAGACCATTTCATGTGAACACAGTCATGACACACATGACATCCACTCACCAGTGAAAATTACTTCAAACTATAACAGAGAGAAAGTTTGAAACAACATAAGAGCATTTTAATGAAGGGTAAACTATTCGTTAAATGTACAATAATGGAATCTGAATGAGAACATAAACATGCAGCATATTTAAGGCTTTCCCTGTTGTCATGAAGTGCCACTAAGGGAATAATCAATCCCACTAATGATACGACTCAGTCTGAACACAGAACTGAACCCAGCAGCCCTCATTTCAATAACAACAGATATCTGTCAAAGCCTCAACAGACTGACTTCCATTGGGAAAGGAATGCGGTGACAGGAATAAGAGTCAGATTAGCACCCTGTCAGGTTCATCAGTTCATTTAAAAAACAGATAAACCCTCCTGTTCGCTGCTCGAGGGAAGTGTTTGCTCAGTGTAAGTGGCACTCGCCATGTGGCCAAGCAGAGGATGATTCGCATTATGGGTGTAATTGGACTTGGTCTAATTTGTCGCTCCCCTTAATACATTTATCTACGGTTATGACCATCATCACTCAAAAAAGGCTCCTCAAAAGTGCTCAAAAAGCTTTCGTGAATGCTTTTCATGAGTGCAAAGGTTTAATTGAGAAATGAATTCTGGAATAAGCAGTGTAGCATGAACAGAAGTAATGAAAACCTCGCTTTAGGCCAGTCACACCTTCAATTTCACTCTCTGCAGAAGAGAATATTTTCATTTAGCTGAATGAAACGCATTGGAAGCTTTTGAGCAAATGCATCTTAAAAAGTCAGAGTGTGATCTCTGTAAAGGTGAGGGACAAAAATAGTGACACGGTGACAGTAAAGACACTTATAATGTTACAAACGATTTCCATTAACATTCTATGAATCAAAGAACCCAAAAAACAAAGTATGAAGTATTCCAGAAATGTTATTCATTCATTTTCCTTTGCCTTAGTCCCTTTATTCATCAGAGGTCGCCACAGCAGAATGAACCACCAACTTATCCAGCATATGTTTTACACAGCGGATGCCCTTCCAGCTGCAACCCAGTACTGGGAAACACCCATACACTCTCACATTCACACACATACACTACGGCCAAATTAGTTTATTCAATTCACCTATACCGCATGTCTGGACTGTGGGGGAAACCGGAGCACCCGGAGGAAACCCATGATAACACGGGGAGAACATGCAAACTCCACACAGAAATGCCAACTGGCCCAGCCAGGACTCGAACCAGCGACCTTATTGCTGTGAGGCGACAGTGCTAACCACTGAACCACCGTGCCGCCTCCAATTATATATAAGTATATTATAAATATATTAAGCAGAGCAAATGACAATTAATACTGAAAAAAATATATAATACAATTAAATAAAATGTAATTTTAATAAACAGGAAAAAATCAAAACAGACAAAAAAAAATTTATTCTATTCCTAAAAATTTTAGGTGACCAAACTTTTATTTATAAATAAAATAGATTCACGGAAAAGTGGATAAAAATATTCATTTTCAAGTAAGGAGAATGAAATATTTCCCTGTTAGTGACACTGTAGATAAGTAAATATCATTTTGCTTTTCTTTTTACTTGATTATATTTTTATATTTATAACCTGTTAACTCGACTTTTTGATGCAAAACAAAACAATTTAAACATAAAAAAAAATACAAACTTTTGTTGCAATTTAGCTGTTTGTAACTCAAATATAATTTTTCTTTTCCCTTTTTTTAACTTGATTATATTTTTATATTTTAACCCATTAACTCAATTTTTGAAAAGAAAAAAAGTTATTAAATAAACTTTGATGCATATTATTTATTACTATTTAATATTTTATCATTATTAGTAGTAGTAGTAGTAGTGGTTTTATACTACCACAACTACTACTAAAATAATACTTTTAATTTCATTTATTTATCTGCAAAAGCCAAGACACTAGATTAATTTTTATTACTGTGTCACAATAATGAGCATAAGATTTTTTCCATTGCAATAATGAGGCTTTGAGTTGGAAATGTCCTTAATTGTCATAATAATGTCACAATGCAAAAACCTTAATTACTGTATAACTGCCAGATTTGAAAAAGAATAGGCAGGAGTTGAATTGATAACCCGTGACTACATTGAGTACGCTCTATAAAAGCATAATGGGTGCAAATATGTAGCTGGCTGTTTGTGTTTACTAATTGTCTGGCACACCACCATGCAATTATTTGTAGAAACGGTGCCTTTGATGGAGACACAAGAAAAAAAAAAAAATTCTGTTATAAATTAATACGTAAATTTCCTCTACATGACTCACAGCAGATCTCATTACCTCCCACTCCTCGGGATAAATGTCATGTCTGCATGTGAAGAGACTGAAGACGGAGAAGAAGAGGAATGAGTTTCTGTCTCTGCTCAGTTTGCTCTCCTGTTGGAAACGCCTCTGGAAGGGAATCATTAGGGCAGGGAAGCCTTTATTACACTCCGAGCCTTTGCCCCTTCAGCACACACACATACAGAGAGAGAGAGAGAGACAGAGAGAGAGAAAAAGAGAGAGAGAGACTCTTACATGAAGAAAGTGATCTGATTGGCTGTGAGCTCTTCACACCTGAGCGGTTGAGCAGTAACTGTGAGCTGATAATAGATTGAGCTCTGCTTTCGCATCGATGCGACTCTGATCCAAGAGTGTAGATCTGGATTGAATATTGGGATGAAGTTTGAGTGTGCTTGCTCTTTTTTTTTTTTACACTTTAATAGTGTTTTTGGAAGCTGTTTGGACTGAAACGTGTGTAGGTATAGTGTGCAATAAATTAAAATGGCAACAGTTTAAATTATTGTACACTTTAACTGATTACAAATTCAGCTTCTTAAACAAATTTATTCCGTGATTTTCACATGCCACTGTAAAACACCATAATCATTTTGCACTGAAAAAAGCGATTAGTTACTTTACTTTAAAAAAAGTTATTAAAACGGTTGTAACTTGCAACTGTTTGGAAAAGTTTACCTAACTTAAAGGGATAGGTCACCCTAAAATAAAAGTTTACTCACCCTTAAGTGGTTCTAAATATTTATGAGTTTCTTTCTTCTGTTGAACACTAAAGCAGATATTTTGAAGAAAGCTGAAAACCTGTAACTGTTGACTTCCATATTGGAAAAACAAATACTATGGAAGTCAACGATTACTGGTTTGAACCCTTCTTCAAAATATCTTCTTATGTGTTTAACAGATGAAAAAAATCAGGTTTAGAACAAGTATAGTGTGATTAAATGAAGACAAAATCTTCAGTTTTGGAAAATTATCACTTTAATTTTCCACAAAGTTCATTTAATAAATAACTTAACTCAACTTGATTTTTAAGTAAACTAATTGCTTTAAAAGCAATGGATTTATTCACCTTTTGTTAAGTAAAGTCGACTAGTCGCTTTTTATTAGTGTGCTATCATCAAAATGTGTCATTTCATTACTAGTTTTGATAAGGCTAAATTGCTTTCACAAACTTACAATGAATTATTGAGCTATAGTTACAACAAAAAGCAAATAATATAAATTATAATTTAAAGTGCCATTTCCTGCTCACTTTCACATTACTGTATATGGAAAATGTATTTCTCATTACTATAATATAGCAATGAAAACAATCTGCTCCCAAAACAGTGATTTTTGTGAAAGAACCAAAGTATACTTCAGTACAACACATTATAAAATAGTCTGCATTTCTTATTTAAATAATAATAATAAAACATTTTATAACAACAAGTGCCTTAATAAAAAATACTTCATAATACATTTCAATATTTTTGGAAATTGAAATATATATTTTTAAATGGTCATACTTTACAATAAGGTTGAATTATTTGTTAACATGAACTAATAATGAACAATACTTGTACACCATTTATTAATCGTAGTTCAACATTTACTAATGCACTATTAAAATCCAAATCCATAACATTAGTTTATGCACTGTGAGTTAACACGAACCAACATTGAACGACTTTATTTTCATTAATATTAACAAAGAAATACATTAACAAAATGTTGTGTTCATTGTTTATTCATGTTAGTAAATACATTAACTAATACACCCTTATTATAAAGTGTTACCAAAAAATAAATAATTACTTCACACCTCCAGAAGATTCATCCATTTTCACACTTTAAAAGCTCTTTGAGCTCAAACTCAGGAAATATAAAAGAGTCGTTTACCATTTTACACAGAAAGCTTATGCAACAGAACACACACTTGCACTACACAGACAGAAGATCAAAGATCAAGGAGACTCGTTTTGATTACAGTGAGTGTCTGTCAGATGCACCTCAACGTACGCGAAACACCGAGGCAAAACGCGCACAAGATGAAAGAGAAGAGAACGAGGGGGAAGCCAGAAGCAAAAAAATATGCTTTCATTCGATTCATACATTTTCTTCTTGCTTCATTCGACTGTTGTAGATCAGAGCAAACCTTGGCTCGTTGAGAACCAGATCAATGGCAGTGGTCTATTCCTTATCTGCGTGAAAATGAAGCTCGATGCAGATGCTCAGCACAGGAGGAATCACCCTTAATCTACGCAGGAAATGAGGAGGCACGACTGCACATGACATGCAGTAAGAACACAATCAAAACAGCATTAAAATCACAACTGCTTTGTATCTCGTTGTGGCATCTGCTTGCTTGGAAACGGCATGGAATCAACAGCTGGTAAAATGCGGATCTATGTCATCTTCTCTTTTGCCCAAAAGCTGGCAATGTGGTGTCGTTCACAAGTTTTTACATTTCATTATTATAAAACCCTAAAAAAAAAAGTTACAGAACACATTATAGATTAATTAGAGTTTTTATGAATAATTTGAAGTGAACAATACATCGATACACTGTAAAAAGATGAAATAAAATAAATAAATCCTGCTGACTTAAATTTTTTTGTTTAATCAAATGAACTTTTCTAGTCATCGGAACTTGCATCAATCAAACTGACTAAAAATACTAAGTTAAACTTTGTATACCTTAAAACATTTGGATGAAATCTGAATAACTTATTAAAACAAGTTCAAATCAACATTAAAATATTTCTTGTCTTGACATTTTGTCATTTCATTCTTTACGTTTACCAAGTGTGCATTTATAGACCGAACACTTGAATATGGTAATTAGTACTTTCTGATCACATTTCACTATAGTTGTGTTCTTTCTAAGTGTTTCTTTCTTAAATGCCTAAAGATTCTTATAGCAAGATTTTTTGATATTTTGCTTTCTGTGATTCATACAACGTAGTAATTGTCTTATCCCATTGACAAATATTTCAACTTCTTTTAAAGCATAAACTTACTTAGTTTTGTTCAGTTTGCCAGAAAACAAAACTTGACTTCTTCATTTTACATCAGAAGTAAATGTATGATGATTTAGAAATGTACACAATTGCACTGGGAAACAAAATACCGTACACTACCGGTCAAATGTTTGGGGTCGGTATGATTTTTAAATGCATTAAAATAAGCTTCTCCTGCTCACCAAGGTTGCATTTATTTCATCAAAAATACAGTACAAATTGTAAAATTGTGAAATGGTATTGCACTATAAAATAACTGTTCAAAAGTAATTTAATTTAATAATTTATTCCAGTGATTTTAAAGATGAATTTTCAGCTTCATTACTCCAGTCTTCAGTCACATGATTCTTCAGAAATCACTATAATATTAATTATTATTATTATTATTATTATTATTATTATTATTATTATTATTAATGGTAATAGTAATAAAAGCAATAATGACAGGAGTAATCATTTCATTTGAAACTACATACAATGAGAAAGTGATTTAAAATTAATAAATATTTAACAATTTTCTTTACATTTAAAAAATGCCGCTTCGATGAACAGAATAATTTTCTTTAAAAAAATCATGGGAAAAAAAAAACTGATCCCAAACTTTTGACCAGTAGTGTATATTCAGTCAACTCCAAAATTATTCAATACATACCATACACACTATAAAAAATGATTAGTTGATATCACTTAAAACAAGTAAGCCTATTGCTTTTAAAACAATTATTTGACTTTACTTAAAATGTGAGTAAACCCGTTGCCTTAAAACATATAAGCAAATGAACCATGTGCATAATTATAAAAATTCAATCAAATCTACTTAACAGTTCTAAGTTACAATGGGTTTATTCACATTTTTAAGTAAAGTTAATTTCTCTCTCTCTCTCTCTCTCTCTCTCTCAAAATAATGGTTATGTTCAGTCAGTGGAGTAGGTCATCTGTGACATTATTATCATGATTTTGTAATTAAATAAGGACATTTGCTTCCCCAAACCCCCATTATTTAAATGAGAAATCTCATTCTCATAATTTTAAAACAGTAAATAAAATCATCTGGTACCAGTGATTTTTGTTATTTTAATACAGGTGATAAAACAAAAATGACAAAAATACACACACCTTGTTTAGGTCAGTATGTCCATGCAGTGTTCTCATATAGATCATGTTTTAAGCAGAGAGTTTTACAAAAAAGAAATGCGGTCAGCACAAGTTAAAACTATATGACAAGTCTAATAAGGCTAACAATTTCAAATTAATGTGTTCTGACACATCAATTAGTATTGCAATGGACAAGAAAAGAAAAATCAATGGTGTCCTAATGCAAACTATCTCTGTAAGATTGTAAAGGTAAGAAACACACTTCCAAGGTAACATTAAAGCTCCTGCAGCTGCTGCCGTTTGACACGGACTAAAAGAGGCATGGAAACAGCACCAGAAAACTCTCATTTCAAACTTTCATTTCTACTCTGTAACCTGGGAAACTTCAGTGTTCTTGATAGGAATCCACTGAAATGAAAGTTCTGGGGTGAAACCGAAACATTCTGGATGCACTTGTACAAAAATGGAACAGAATTCAAAAATGTTTGGAATTATTATTTATCCTTTTATTAAATAAAGTAATTTTGTAGGAGTTTTTAAATTTAACACAATAAATTCAATTATACCAATTTAAAAAAACAAGCTAATTAAATAACCAGATATTTTTGACAGTAAAATGTTATTGACAGTGGACGAGTCGAAAGGTGAAATTTTACCAGTGTTGCCATGACAGCACAGAATCGCCATTACATTTTTGGCTCAAATTTTTGATCACTTTCCTCTTTCTGCCAAAAATCTTTTTTAAGTTTCACTATAATTTCTTGCATTTGTGCTATTTTAGTATCATTAAAATATTATTGTAGTTTTTATGAAAAATTAGAAAAGTTTGATTTTATTGTTCTATTTCCCATTTAAATATTTTAGTCAAAGTTACTTTTTTTAGTTTTGTAATTTTTCATTCATTCATTCATTCATTCATTTTCCTTCGGCTTAGTCTCTATTTTAGAGGTTGCCACAGTGGAATGAACTGCCAACTATTCCACCATATGTTTTCCGCTTTTTAGTTTAGTTTATTTAATTCACTTATAGCGCATGTTTTAGCACCTGGAGGAAACCCACGCAAACATGGGGAGAACATGCAAACTCCACACAGAAATGCCAACTGAGCAGCCGGGACTTAAATCAGCTACCTTTTTGCTGAGGCAACAGTACTAAGCACTGAGCCACCGTGCCACCCTATTGTAATTTTTATTATTGTTTTTTTTATGTCCAGATAGTTACTTTGTAAAGTTTCTGCAAACATATCCATATTACTCTGTTTAGATGACTTCTTAACAACTCCACTGTCATTTTTATTGTTATTGAGGGGGAAAAAAAAGAGTAGCAAATATTTACATATTAATCTAAACATCACTTTCATTTTCAGCAGCGTGGATGGCATCAGGATGTTTGATGTAATTAAATCACTACAAATGCAGTTAATAAACATTGGCACAAATGTGGGCATATAGTACTGTGCAATTTTTAGATGAGAAAAGTGTGTCTAGTTTCTTAGATTGAATCTGGTATCTCTTAGTTTGTGATCTCTTTGGAAACTCTTGGTGAGACATCAATAGTACGTATTTAACTATCTGAAAAAGTCTTCATTTTCTTTTTATTTGCTCTCAAAGCAGTCACGGAGAAATGATCAGAGATTTCATTCCTGATTTTTTTCAGTTTGTGAACGTCCATTAAATTCACTGAGAGTTTAAAAGCAGAACAAAGACACTCTGGACAACAGCCTTTGTGGCAAAGAAAGAGATAACAGAGACGTGCAAAATGTAATAATCACTGACCAAGCCTTCCAAAGCGTGGGGCAGAGATGGCACAAGACTGTTCTGACCTGAAGATGTGTCTTAATAAGCAAGCAAAAGATGAGAAGATCAGATGGAGATATTGACACAGAAGCTATAGAGGAGATGAGCGTGACCTCTTGGTAATACCAGGATGCTCTCAGCATCTCTAAACCATTGCTGAACACAGAGAAAAGCACCGCAGGGATGGAGAAAGAGCAGGACGGTCTAAGTAAAGTAATGGAAGGCTGGTAGAAAACCCAGAATTATGGCTACCAAGTCATCTAAACGCATGTGCAACCCATTTTACTCTTGTAATGTGATGTATTTAGTGCACTGAATGAATAAGGAAAAGAGAGCAAGTTGTTACTTTTTCAATGACGTTTTGCACTGCAGTATCATGCACAGTAAGAAGTGTGTATTAAAAAAGAAAATAGAGTGCCTTTTAATTTGATGAAATCTTTAAAACTATCATCTGTACATTTTTCTAACCCAATACAGAATGGACGACCTAAAGTGATTTCTCAGATTGAGTTTACTTTTAAAACTTTTCTTAAAGATCCCGAGAAGTGCTTTGAAATGTGCATTTTTGCTGAATGTGTGACATAATTTCAGCTGAAACATGTAGACAGGGAGGGGCATATAGTAGCCCCTCCCCTTTTTAAAAAACAGCCTATAGTGTTTCGCTTTTTTCACATCTCTGCCAGTATCAGTCAGAGAGTTGTTGAGATCAAGCGCATCAAATGAAAAGCAAACGAGAAGCATCTTTCTAGGGGGTGGGACATGTCAAGATACTTGCATTTCATTGGTCAGAACATTTGATGAGTAACTGTAGGTATGATTAATTTAGCGGAGGTGACAAACTACAAGCTTCTATTGTGTTACTGGTTTGAGCACACTAGCTTATAGATATTCTTAAAAATAACATACTGATACTAACATCTAAAATAAAAATACAAAATTTAAGTTGAATAGGGACTTTAAGCATTACATTTTTAATAAAGCTAAAAGACCCTGTTTGTCTGAAATTTTAAGAATTAAAAGATTAAATTAATTAGTTTAATTTATGTTTAAGTGTATAATTAAGTCAAGTAATTAAATAACTTTTCAGACAACTTAATTACAAAAGTAATTTAAATATAATTTTTTATAAAGTAATTATTAATTCAACCCAGGCTCATTGGAATTATGTTCCCAGGGATACATTTTTGAAAACCAAGAAATATGTACCGGGGCTACGTCTTCTTGCAATTTTTGTTTTCACAAATCCGGTTAGCCTGTCGCCATGCATAATATATCAGCTTGATATCGACTGACGCATCCGCCCACTCCCCTAAACCCAACAGTGTTCTCAAGAGCAAACTAGAAAATAAAAGCTTTCACAACCGCATGTTTCTACTCCAATGTCACATGGATTTTTTGGGGTTTTGTTTTACTTGGTTTCCGTAACCATCCTTTGATGGACTCAAACCTCGGTCCGCTCCAGGTCCCAAGTCTGATGCCATTCAAGGTAAGCTATCAAGGAAACCAGTCAGACCCAAAAAGCCATCCATACTGAAGTAAGTACTGCCCTGTAATGTTCGTTTTACACACAAAATGCAGGCATATGTACCCGCAAGCACATATTTCAAGGTTCTCAAACATTTATCCCTGGGCACATTTTTCCAATGAGCCTGCGTTGCATTAATTAGTAAAAAGTAAATCAGGCAGTTTACCTCACAAAACTCAGTGATGATGCAGAAGGCGTCTCTCTCCAGGAAGCTGCTGTAGAATTTAAGGATGGCGGGGTGGTTGAGCTGAGAAAGAAGCTGTGCCTCTTGAGTGGCATGGACTGTTTCATTGGGTTTCAGATCTCCAACAGGAATCTCCTTCAGCACCTTCCTGCAAGACAAACCACAGAAAGAATGGTAAAGAAAAACATATCTTCTTGAGTTTAAATACAATGTCTATACATCCTTAAAAGAAGCTTGTTGTTTTGTTATGCTTCAATACTGACTACTTATTTTAAATGAGCCAAAACAACATAATTCTTGAGGTTTTTTGGGACAACTTAATATTTTTTATGTTCAATCCACTTCAATTTGTAAAAACTAATATGTTAAACTTAATTCCTTCTTGTAGTCTGAACACAAATCGATTGTGTGGAATCCAGCATTTTTTTTTTACAGTGTATGCATTATACACTACTGATCAAAAATCTGGAGTAATTAAAACTTTTTAATGTTTTTCAAATTGATCTTATGAACTCCCCATGCTTCTTGGAATTCTTTAAAACACCCTGTGTTTCTTGGAAAACACTGTGCAATTCTCAGGTGAGAGGGCTTGACAAACTGCCTGTAGGCCACAATATCTTCTCTCCTTATGCACCAGACACTTTTTTATGCTTCATATTTATGGAAAACATTGTGCAAAAAAATCTAATCTAAAAAAAACAAATCTAAACTCCAACTTATACTTGTTGCTCTCTGATGATTTAAAGAGCTTCTTTTATAGTCACTTGTAAGTGGCTTTGGATAAAAGTGTCTGTTAAAAGGAAAAAATGTAAATGTGTACATGTAAATTACTAATGCTTACCAAAGCTGCAAATATTTATATACTCAAGCAAAACAGTAATATTTTGAAATACAAATAACTACTTTCTATTTAATATATTGGAGAGAAATGTCACATATTCCCATTCCAACTGCTTAATGCTGATTTATCATCAGCTGCTGTATTGTTGGTACTCGAGATTTTATATTTAATTAAATTGAATGCACCCTTGCATTCATCCATCTTTTTAAAGATAATTAAGCCAAATATTTGAAAAGTAGTTTATCACAGTTTTACCCAAACTACTAAGTAATGTCTGCTGAAAGTTTAGATTTTTATTACAGGAATAAACATTTTAAAATACATCAAAATAGAAAAAAAAATTGTTATACATATTTAAATGACTACATTTCTTAAATGTCATAAAAAAATAACTATGCTATATCTCAATGACATAACAATAAAGTCACAATTTGAAAAACAATGAATGTCCACCATAATACCAAATCCAGCCACATTAATCTTTACTCACATCATTATTAATTTTATTGTACACATATTTATTTAAATCATCCTACTTTCACAAAAAAAAAGCTCTTGGCTAACAGCTAATTCAAGTTGTAGAAGTCTGACCAGTGGTAGGTTTTCAAGAGCCCTCCTCAAATCAACCTTCTTATCTCATTGCCTGTCCAGCCTTTAATTTTCCACAGGTTCTCTTCAATTTCCTACAGCCCGGCCCTGTCACCGGTGCTCAGACGCACTGTGTTTATATTAGCGTCGCATCGCACAATTACCAGCAGTAGCCTGGGTCCCCAAAATAATGTCATTTAGGGAAGAGCAGATTGTTTTCCCTGACCTTTTCAAGCTTGAAGGGATTCGAAACCCCAGGCCACACTGTAAATTCAGTCTGTCATTAGTTCGCAAATTATGAAGGGTCATTGTAATTATGCAGCTTTTAGCGCTAAAATAAAGGGAGGGAAACATCCATCTGAAAGAAATTTGCCTTGGCCTATATGACCTTTTGCAAAGAGAAGGAATCAGCCATCCTCTAGTGCCTTCGCAGACAGACTAATTTAAAAATCAGAGAAAATCCATCTGGATAAAAACAATAAGCATAAATTATCATGCTATTATTATTCAATTTTAAGGACTGATGGTCTTGAATAATGCAGAGCGTGTGATCATTAGCCGTTTTTAAAAAAACTAAGAATGATCTATGGAATATGATAATTGGACAGAAACTCTGAGGAGGATAATTTGTCCTCCATTCGACAGCAAAATATGACTTCTGATCAAACTTTATGCACTTCATAATTCAAGTTAAAGGGACAAATAAGTAATGCTCAGAGCGGCTAATTTAATCCCGTCGGCTTTTAGCGAGGAGAAAAAATGCAAATGAGCATTTAACACAAAGCAGGGATTTAAAATCATATTTTAGTGACCTTATTTCCAGACCTTGAGGGAGTTAATCAAATACCACCAACAGAGATGAACGCACTGCATCTGCCGGCAGCTGGTTTTGTTGTAAATTGCTTCTTAGGTGGTTGAAGGAGGACTCTCATTTCCCTCTCCTCTCTCCACTTCTACATTCTGTTCTTTCCTCTTCCTACTTGAAAATCATTACGGCAGAGGGAACAGGTAAAGTGCACTCCAGCAAGCTCAATGCGGGCCATGGATTGCTCTCATTCTTCATGTTTTCCTGGAAGCCACGAGACACGGCTCTAATAGGTAATGTGTTTTTAAAGATGCAGAAAGCAACTTCTTAATGGAGTCGTTCATTCAGAAATGAAAATTCTGTCATCGGCTCTGGTCGTTTTAGACCCATAAGGCTTGAGATATTTTGGGATGATGTTTATGAATACACTGTAGTAACACAGAAGGCTTTTAAGCTCTCAAAAGTACCACAACAGTCATTAGGAGTCATTTATGTGATTGATGTGTTCTATTCTGTGCTCTATACAGTAGTACATTTGCTAGATTTCTCCAAGGTTAACAGGTTAGTTCATCCAAAAATGAAAATTCTATTATTAATCACTCCCCCTTGTGTCATTACAAAACTTTGCTCATCTGTGAACCCAATTTAAGATATTTTAGATGAAATCTGAGAGCTCTCTGACCCTACATACACAGCAATGGTTCTGAGAAAGTCAAAGTCCAGAAGAGAAACCAAAAGGATTACTTGTGACATTCCATGTGACTTCAGTGGTTCATCTGTAATCATAAGAAGGTCCATAAACACATTTTTATAAAGCAAAAATATGCAGCAAAAAATATGTGCCTACGTCTTCCGCATCAGATCAGGGTGCAGGTTCACTATGGGCAATATGATGCTTGCATGTTGTGCTACTGACTCAATGCATCATATTGCTCATAATAAATGCTCACCCTGACCAGATGTGGACATTTTTTGCCACACAAAAATGTTCTTGGAGCTTTGTGTGATTGCAGTTGAACCACTGAAATCACATGGAATGTTTTGACAATGTTTTCTAAACTATATTTTTGGTTCCCTTTAATAAACGATAACTATGTATTGTTACCATTGGAGAATCAGAGACCTCTCAGATTTCATTTAAAATATCTTAATACATGTTCTAAAGATAAATAAAAGTTCTCAGGGGATTGGAGCAACATGAGGGTGAGTAATTATTAACAAAAGTTCAGATTTTTAGGTGAACTAATCCCTTTAAATAAGCAAACCTTTTGAGCTCCCCTTAGAAAATTTCACTCACGAAAAAAGTTTGTTTTTATTAGAAACAAACTTTTTTTTATTAGTGTTTTTTCCCCTTCCAATAAATATCTGGTGAACGGTTAATGTGACTTTTTCCAATTTTATAAGGTTCCTTTTATAGCATCGATGTTATAATGTAACTAAAATATAATCCATTAAATAGACTTAAGAATTAATTTAGTTGTTCATGTGTAAAACGAGATGAAAATCCGTTTACAGCTTAGCGCAGAAACTCCATTGAAAATACTGTGGTAAAATACATTTTCAAATTTTAAAGACATGGCACGGAAAAATGGAATTTAGTGCAGTGCTTCTTGTACATTCTGAGACTCACTTTATATTGTATCTCAAACAGTGAAGTTCAGAAAACAGACCTTAAACGCAGCAGTTTTGTAACTGCATACAGTTCACCTGAAGCGCTTTAACTGGGTTGCTGAAAATTAAAAGTCCTTCTGTTCCCCCATCAACATGACATGTCCATCCTTTAGGGGGTCAAAATCTTCATCAAATTATTCACAAAAATAATATTGTTTATGAATGTGCCACAGAAAGCAAAAGCTTTGTGTTCAAGATACACAAAAAGAGACACAATGGTGAACAATGGCAGACTTTTCATTTGTGGGTGAAGCATCCTGTTAACCTTTTCATAAATGTGCACAACAAGCATTTTGTGCACATAATGCCTCTAAATGCCACTAGACCCCCAGGGAAATAAGACAACATTCTTTATTGCGCCATCACATGTCAGATCTCACTAGAGACAACTCCAGCTAATACTCAACATCAAGTTGCATTTTCAAGCATTTATAATAAACAACACTGGGCCTACTATGTCGAGCTCCTAACGCAGCTCAATAAGCCAAGGCAGCTCGATGATTAGCCATTCTCAAGCTCACATTAGCAAGACTTGCTTTAAGAGATACACAGGGAATCATTACATTGAAGTATGACAGGTCGGTCTCATTTCGAAATCTAATTTTGTCTTGGCCACTTCCTCTCATGTCTCATTAGAGATGACATAACTTTATAATGCATTATGCCACAAGACCAATATAATGAACAGTTGAGCTGATGTTATGGAAAGCAGTTGTGGAATATCAATCTGTATTATAGATTCACATTAGAGGCTTCACCGGAATAAGGATCAAATAATAAGATGTTTGTAGATTAAATGATTAGATAAAGACATCAAGATATTATATTATCATGCATAAAGCCATCACAACATTCAAGATAATATGTTTGTGTTTATCCACGGAGTGGACGGTGAACAAAGTAGATATAAATATTACCAATTTTGGAGGTTCTTTCAAGACGTTAATTCAGCAGATCACCAGAATGTATTTTCTTTAAATACTGTTGTTTTTGGGTGAGTTTTCTGATCACCAGTAATAGGCTATATGTCCTAAGGTTCCTGGCCACGGCAAACATAGAGAAGCTGTGAATAGAAAAGGTAGCTGATACAGACACGTTGCAGATTTGAAGGAACAAAACACAGTTCGAGGTATCATAACCAGCCTTTGCTTTTTTCATTAGCAATATATCGATTTCAATTCATCTCATTTAAATGCGCTGTGGTTGTGAGTTTGACCACATCAGACACAAATATGGTGGCAAGCGTAGCAGAATTGAGGTTTTTGGTCCTCATGGACACTGAAAAAAACACATTGGGTCAACTTAAATGACTTCACCTTGTTACATGTAAAAGAATTATGTTTTTTAAACTTAATTTATTACAGTTTTCTTAATTTAGTTTAGGTTGAAGTTTTTACTTTATCATTCATTGTAAAAAGGGTTCCACACAATTCATTAATGCTGTCTCAACTCAAATCAATTAAGTTAACCTAACACATTTAAGTGGAATAAACAAAAAACAATTAAGTTGTCCCAAAGAAATCTCAAGAAGTATGCTATTTCAACTCATTTTCAATGTCGATAATGTCAGGCTTTTTTTTTAAATGATTCATACTTTTTTTTTTCCTTTAAGAATTCAACAGTATTGATTAAAAAATCCTTAACATTTTGTCAGGCTTTTTTATTTATTTTAGTGGTAAGATAGCACTTACTGTAAAGGGGAAGTCCACACAAAAATCCAGTTTATGAGCTTTTTTTAGAAGATATTGGAAAACTGGTAGCTTTTGATTGTTCCATAGTAGAAAGAAATATATATAATGTCAATGGTTACCAGTTTCCAACATTATTTAAAATATCTCCTTTTGTGTGCAGGGTGAGTAAATGATGACAAAGTTTTAATTTATGGGTAAACTTTCCCTTTAAATTTGCAATACTGTATCACATTTTAAGAACTTTTAGAATGAGATGGTCTGACTAGTATATATCACACCTCACATATATCAAAGCTCACACCTTATTGCTTTGTGTATTTGTATTAAGTATAAAGTAATACATGAAGCTTCTCATCCTGTAAACATACACTGCCCAATATTCTGGAGTCTGTTAGATACTGACAGATAGGTAGTTCCCTCGTGTCAAAGCAGATATGTGAAGATATGGATTTTTCTTACTAGGACTGTAATATGGTATTGAACCCCTTCTACCATTTATTAGAGTCTCCAGTTTAAAAATGTGTCAAGGACAGATATGGGTCATCTAAAATCCTTGGAGATGAAAAAATAATACATTTCAGACAGCTATCTTGAAATTACCTTTATCGTGAAAGCAGATTAAATACAGGTATCGACAAAAGTGTCAGTTCTTTGTATATTCAGTACTACAGTGTTGTCTTGCCATGGTTTTCTAATAAATGCAATGAGCATAATACAGCCATGATTTCAACCTCACCATACTTTTACCTTTAGAAGCTCAGCTAGACCTCTTCAGTCAGAAAACGATATATCCTCAATAAAAAAAATAAAAAAAAACATCAATCACTGAAATTTCCTGTGGTGAATAATTGAACATGCATTCATGTCCCATTTCTTAGCCTCTCTCTGGAGGCGTGGAGGCAATTTAAGATCTATTTTAAGGATATTGGAAGGCTAAGCAAATAACCAACTGCAATCCTTTGCTATTTTAACCTGCATGGTTCCATTTCAACCCCCAACATCAGAGGAAGCAGGTATGAATATACAGTAAATGACAGGTTTCCTTTATAAACCGAAGGCTTGGCCTCAAATTAAACCTTCACCCTGTCTATTATGAGAAAATAATCATCTTAGATCGTCATATACATAGCTAGACCGATTTTAGCAACTACAATCATAATAGATTATGCTCGTCATCAATTAAGGTGAGCAACTCTCTCTATAAATAAGTTCAATATTTAGATTTTTTGAGGTGTTGTTAAGGCAGGATAACCTTAAAAGGCACTATCGCAATTACCATGATGTGTAAATGTAAAAAAATAAATTGAGAAAAAAAATCCCATGATGCAAGAACCAGGTCAGTGAATGAACCAGTTTAAAGGTCTGGAATCAAACAGATGTAGCAGCGTAGACCGAGAAAGCCCCAAATCTGTCATGCAGCAGTGTGCAAGAAGGGAGAAGGAGGGAGAGGTAGAGGTAGAGGGAGAGGGAGAGGGAGAGAGAAAGAGAGAGAGAGAGAGAGAGAGAGCGAGAGAGAGAGAAACCAGCCTATACCAGAGTCTGGGTGCATGAAAACAAATTGGGAGATTTCTGGTGGACCTGGACCCAAGTGGGAGGTTGCATAACTGAGAGCCGGATCATGAGGTGAGCAGAAATAAGCACTGCTGCCAGGAGTCTCCAGGGAAGCTTGTCTGACAGGCAAATCCACAGAGAACAAGCCGAAAGTGGGCTAGCAGGGCCAACGAGAGAAACACTCCATTCTTGAGTGAGATTAGCCGCCTCTGGCCTCTAAAAGAACAATATACAAATGATATTCTGAATGGTCCAGATCTGCTACCATTAATGGATTGTTTTATGTGACTAGCACTAACATAAAAACCAATGAACTCATTTCACAAGACAGTTATGACATGTCATCAGCATCTTAAATCTAGATTTTTACAAAAGCGTATGAAGATTTATATGTATTTATGTATGTATTATATCATCTAATCATCAAATTACAAAAAAAATAAAAAATGACCGCTTGTGCGAGGTGTTTGTAATGCAGAGTATATGGGGAGGACAGTAAATTTGACATTGTTCTCTCATCTGGCTGCCACACAATCATTTTTCTTTTTCTGAAAGTCTTGATAACACCATTGTGGAGTTTTTTATTACAGCAAATAGGATTGTAAAAAAATTACTTGTTGTACTCTCCCATTCACTGTGCTCTAAGTTTACCCAACTATGACGACTCCCGCTGCTAAGAAACCCAGAAATGTTAAAGAATTCATTGTAACATCAGACCTATACCTTAATTAAAACGAAAAATCTCAATAAAGGGATCAAGAAGTCAAGAGATAAAATCGGCAGATCACAAACCATTAATTTCTAGAACTCATTTTTAGGACTCACACTAAAATCTAATTCTATCATAAGACTCCTTGTTAAGGAGTGTTTATTTTGAGAAAGTGTTTGATTTTACTCAAATATTTTCAATAAAATGATGCAGGCAGAAGCCAATCCTTATGGATTACTTTACTAATGAAACTGATTTCAACTTTGATCAAAGTCTTTTTGATCTGTTCAACACCTGAAAGAATTGTACAACAACTTTTGGTCCTTTGTGTTCTTTTCAAAGCCTTAAAGCTCAATTCGTTGTAATTGCATTTTGCATTTGTCCTCTGCTGTGTCAGGTCAAAAGTCTTAAGAGCAACATGAGTGACAGTTCTGTTATTGAATCTAAAACTACTAAAAATATTTTTTGGTAACTGAAATAAGACCTTACTAAACCTAAACAATGCCTTAGTAACTAAAAGAAATTATATTTTGGATTAAAAAAAAAACATTTATCTGAAAATAAAGCTATATAGAGATCTAAAGAAAGTTATTTGATAAGGACACAAATAATGCTTAATAAATTTAAAATGAACTATAATATTTATATAGAAATTACAAAGAAGATATACTGAAGTTCTACTGAGCATGAGTAAATAATGACAGAATTTTAGGGAGTTAATTTAAATATAAACTATGATATCTTATCCAGGACAAGGTGTTTAAATGACAAGCTGTTATGATCATCTTTTCTACACAATTATTTGGATTTATTTAGAATACCGCCTGGAAATCCTTTGTGCCCGCAGTGGTATTTTGGGGCATTTGTAAGACTAATAATGAACACCAGAGCAGATGACAGGCTGCTCCTCTTTGCTCACATTCATTTTTGAATAGAGATGTTGTTTTGCGTAAAGGTCACACTTCTCAAAAATGGCTCCCACTCAAATAAAACAGATTAAATCACAATGAATATATATTACAGTAGGAATCTAAAAAAAAAAATGTTCTTATAGCCTAATTTAAAACCCATAATATTATCATATTTATTCTATACACAAAATGAGACATTTGGCAGAATATCTGAGCAAAGCTTTTATAGTAGGGTCAATAACAATTTTTTGAAAGATCATGTGAAACTGAGGACTAGCATTGACTGCCCAAATTGTAGCATTGGCATCACATGAATAAATAACATTTTAAAATATTAAAATACAAATATATTATTTTACATGGGAATGCATTCAGCCTTGGTTAAGAATCTTCCTTTAAAAAATCTAAATATATACAGTCAAGCCCAAAAAAACCCTTAACTCAAAATTTGCCAGGGGTATGAATAATTTTGGTCTTGACATTTTTATTTATTGATTTCAGTGTATAATAATGGTTGATGATTTATATAAAAGGGCAAAATAAGCATCATAGCCTACTGTAAAAGCAGTGCAAATATGACTACTATATGGCATTTATCTAAACTGCTAATAATCATAACTAATAATCATTTTGTAATGATTTGTGAAGCTTACTAGAAATATTTTTCAGCATATGAACATATTAAAGATATACATGAGATGAGAAGACAACAGACATCAGAAGTGGGTAGCGAAGGCTGCATTATCATAAATAAGCGATAATTACACTCAAAAATTACTTTGGCTGCTTGTTCAAACTACCTACGCTCACGGGCCACTTTATTATGTACACCTTACTGGTACCGGGTTGGACCCCCTTTTGTCATCAGAACTGCCTTAATTCATCGTGGCATAGATTCAACAAGGTACTGGAAATATTCCTCAGTGATTTTGGTCCACATTGAGATGATAGAATCATGCAGTTGCTACAGATTGGTCTGCTGCACATCCATGATGCAAATCTCCCGTTCCATCACATCCCAATGGTGCTCTATTGGATTGAAATCTGGGGACTGTGGAGGCCATTTGAGTACAGTGAACTCTCTGAGACTGAGATGATTTGTGCTTTATGACATGGCGCGTTATCCTGCTGGAAGTAGCCATCAGAAGATGCGTGAAAATCCCAGTAGATAAGCAGTTTCTGAAATACTCAGACCAGCCAGTCTGGCACCAACAACCATGCCACATTTAAAGTCACTTAAATCACCTTTCTTCCCAATTCTGATGCTCTGTTTGAACTGCAGCAGATCATCTTGACCATGTATACATACCTAAATGCATTGAGTTGCTGCCATGTGATTGGCTGATTAGAAGTTTGTGTCAACAAGCAGCTGGACAGGTGTAATAAATAATGAATACAATTCTTTCAGTTTTTTTGGGTCAACTTAATTGTTTTATGTTCAATCCACTTAATTTTGTAAAAACGATGAAGTTAACTTAATCGATTCGTGTTGGGACAACATGAAGGAATTGTGTGGAACCCTGCATTTCTTTATAGTGTATGACCTAAAATCATCATAGTAGTCAACACTGAAGTGGATCAAATAGTTTTCAAACTTATCCTAAAACAAGAATGGATGTTGTTCAACAGTCAAACAATAATAGGTGTTGTTCAACAGTTTTAGGGCAACTTTGATGAAAAGTTTCAAATCCCATTAAATATTGACTACTAACACACACACACACACACACACACACACACACACACACACACACACACACGTAGGTG